>VKOC01022754.1:0-11522 GCA_009364415.1 Spea multiplicata
GAGAAAGGGTGAGAGGTAGTGTGGTGGTTGTATCAGTGACAAGGACGTTCTAGCAGCTAAGATGGTGCGGCTTCTCTGAAGTGAGTTGTTAGATGTTTCTAAAATGTTTTGAGGGAGGGTGAAAGCTGAAGGTTCGGTGGAAGTAGATTCCAGAGATATGGGGCAGCTCGAGTGAAATCTTGTAGACAGGAAAAGGTAGAAGTGATGAGTGAGGAGAGCCTTAGCCCATGGGAAGGCCGTAAGGATCGAGTAGGAGAGTATTTGCTAATGAGGTCAGAGATGTATGGAGGAGCAGTGTTATGGAGGGCCTTATATGTCAGTACCAGGATTTTAAATTTAATTCTAAAGGTAATTGGGGGCCAGTGGAGGGTTTCACAGAGGGGGAAGCAGAAGAGGAGCGGCGTGCAAGGAAGGTAAGCACTGTTCCCTCTAAGCTAAGGGGTCCTGGTTCTGCTTAATCTTTCTTTACTCTTCCTCTTGGATAGCTGGGCATATTTTTTTGTTGAAAGAAGCTGCTTGAACGCTTCCGTGAAAGCGATTGTGCATTAACACCACAACTGCTGGTTTCTGTGACACGATTACGGGTGTCGTAAACAGGTACCTACATGGGAGATTTTTTTTTGTATTTTCTTTCTTGTTCCAGGTAGCCCAATGTACAGCATCCGTCCCAAAACATGCCTTGCATATGAAACTATGGAGAGAACACTAAAAATCCTGTGTTCCACAGTGCTGTACAATGGGTGGACAGGACATAACAAGGGGTATATAACATAACAATTACTATCATGCACACATTGAATGCATACGTGTAAAAGTTGAGAAAAAAACAAAACTCTTTGGCCTTCTCTGATTCATGGTTGCACAGGGCCTTTCTGAAAAGTTGGTGTTGTATATTTGAAATTGCCGATATTTTTATGTGCAATGGCGTGATAACAATCATTCAGCATGAATGCGAAACAGGTTCGGTGATTCATTCTGACGAATGGCCTGCATATGGAAATCTTAATGCCATGGGTTACAGTCATTTTTATGGTGAACCATCAAGAAAATTCTGTGGATCCAGGGCGAGGAGTAAACACGCAAGTGATTGAACGGTCATGGTTGGATGCCAAAATATGCATTTTGAAGAAAATCAAAGGCATTCCCAATGAGCTGATTCAATCACACCTTGATCACATTTGCTGCAAATTGCTGAGAAAGGATGCAGAAGATTTGTTTTTTGTTGCTTCTGAAGGACATACAGGGTGTACATGGTATAAAGGATATAAAACAATATTGTTAGTTGCTTTTTATGATAAGTTCAGGTAAGCCGCATCCTAAAGTAGAAAAGTTCAGGTAGACTTCATGCTAAAGTAGCTCCATTATTTTGACCGTAGTTATTCCCCACAAACTACAATGTGCGGAAAATATATTTGCTCGAAACCGCTTTATGCACCCATTATTTGGGGGTATGTTATGACCCTGTGAATATAACATGCACTGGATATGTAATATATTTTTTCTTTCATTCAGCTAGTATTGGAGAGATACATAACCATATATCCCAATGCTTTACTTATTGTGTAAGAAAAAGTAAAATAAATGGGCTGAAAATCTTGAATTTTAAAGTTGTCTGTAATTCACTACATTGGTAAAAACAGATAGATTTGTGTTATTGCCCTTGACTTGAGCTTTCGGAAAAATATACTTTTGTTTATTTATTTTCTACCAGCATGATGATGGATTGTATCACTTTTTACTTAAAACTAGACATATTGAACAAAACTATACTCAGTGGGATGTTGTAGCTTTAAAAAGACCTCTGATATTCAAAGGGTTAAATATATTTTCATACAGTATAATCTTAAATTGTGACAAATGGCAATGTTAAAAATGTAATGATCAGGAAATTTGCATCCAAATGATTAGTGTTGTTACAGTGATCATAGTATCACGGCATGAACCTTTGTATATGCTGCGGTGTAAAAAATAAACAAAGTATGTGCCGGAGCAGAAACGCATTGTAACACTTATTGGCTTTGTTTAAAGTCAGAGACCTCAAGTAAAGCTGAAGAGGGGATTACTTCCTTTGCTTGGAACATATTTTGCATAGTAACGGAGGGGACACGGAAATGGATGTTGCATAAGGATTATGGTGATACGTAAAATGATGACAAAACGTTATTTGTCCCTTGGGCACTGTTGGCTTTGAAAGCACAAAACGACTACAACGGTCTGATCTGGCAGCAAGTTTTAATAACAAAAAATAAAATACCTGATTTTGGACGAGCGAGGACATTTATGCATTTCATAGTTTATAACCTGCTTTAGCCCTTTTGATCAATAAAAGGGTATATAATATAGATTTCTATGTGTCTGACTCGAGCATAGACATAAAAACCTCAACAGAAAATACATTGCCCCATCCATCTCTTGGTTTGCGAAATTATTTTAGAGTTTCTGAAATGTATAAATAGATAGTGTGTATAAAAATGATCCGGGTACAATGTCTAAAATAATAATCTTCTCATTTTCTATTTAAATAGCAAAAACAATTTACACAACGCTTCTTACAGTACATACATTCAAAGGGTATGTCAAGCTAGAATTGACTAAAACAAACATACAAAAGAGGGCTTACAATCTAAAGATCAACATAACAACTAACAGAATGGTCCGGTCAGCAAACACAATTCCTGGTGTGTGTAATAATGGGCAGTCTTCAAAATACTGGAAACACATCCTTGCCAATGAGGAAAATAATATGAAAATTAATATTTGAGTAATTATTACTTTTTTATCTGAAAGGAAGTAACACTTAGAGGAGGGGCGTCAATCATGGGCCCGCGGGCCAGACGTGGCTCACTGGACATCGAGTTATGGTCACCATGAGATCTGCAGTAGCCGCACCTTCAAATAGGGCCACACCAAGGGTGCACGGGGTGCACCACACTTAGACACTCGGAAAAGCAGGGGCTTATCACAGAAGTGCTTCAGGAGGCCTGGTTCCCGGAGAAGAGGATAAGACATGGGAAGACATGGGAAGAAGCAGATGAAGAAAAGAAGACAGAAGAACAAGAAGAGGCAAGAGAAGAAGCCGAGCTGCAGGAAATGAGACAGGGACATGGAAGTGGATGCCGAAGTAGGTAGGGAGACATTGAGAGAGAGGGTATGAGAAAGAATAAGTGAGAGTGTGACAGCGTAAGAGTGAGTGATAATAAAGCATGGGTAAGAGTGAGTGAATGAATGTGAGAGAGAGAAGAGAACGAGAGTGAGTGAGAATGAAAAAGCAATGAAATGCAAATAAAAATGATGAAGGCGGGTGATGTCTTCCTCAGTGTTGGGAGTTATGTTGTACCATCTGTGTTTGGCTCACTATATAAAGATTGTCATGCTGAATATTTTCTCTCCCCACATATATACATTTTTGATGAAGTGATCCACTGCAACAACTTGGACACCCCTGACTGAGAAAAGTATATGTCACTGAAAAAACTGTTCAGCAATATTAAATTAATTTTAGCCAGATGACAATGGACATTATATGTAATGCCTAAAGATGACAGGAGTCATAGAGAAAGCCTGGTTACTCCTGATTTAAAAATAATAATAATTTGCTTCTTATTATATTCTAAATTAAGGCTGCTTTTGTCTTCCTAAACTACTAAAAAAAATCACAGAAGTGTCTAATAATAATCTAATGACCTGTGGTCTCTCTGCTGCCAAATATTTCAAGTGGTTATTTAAGTACAATCATGGTCAAGCAATGTAAAATGGAGGAACACAATGTTTTCTATTGCATGATTCATAGACTTCTGCAAGTAGTTCAGAGCAACCCTTTGAAGAATTAAAAAAATCTTATTAGTTGAATGGTTTACAAAGCCTTGGGGAATCCAGTACAGAAAGAGTTATTCATTGAGGGTAAAACCGAATATATTTTAATGCGGGTTTTTAGCTTTGAGATACATAATTCTATGTAACAGAAAAATACTTGTGCACATTATGGCATGAATCTCCCGTTCCTGAACAGCTGACATCACTTCGTGCTCTATGGGGTTTATTCACTACAACAGTTGTTTGCATAAGAATTGTGGCTTTAACTTACCGACTGCATTATGGACATACTGGGGAGTACTCTTCTAGGGCACTGGTTCCATTAAAGAGCATGGTTGCAAGTAGGTGCCCCAGACAGCCTTTAGTGGATGAGGAGTGGGAGGGAGGTAGGAATGGGAAGTGGGAGATAAGTGGCCTGTGTGTAGGCAAAGCCAACTCTCATTGTCCTGCCTGGTAAAAGAAGAAACTGACCAGAGACTCAGAGAAGCACGGCTGCACTCCAAGACTCAAACCAGGGGTGTTTACAGGTGTGAGTATGTACGAAAAAGCGCCAATCCTAATAAGCATCTCCTGCAAGACGAGTTTGGTTGACCCTACACAAAGCATTGCTAAACAAGTGACATTTCATTTAAATTACCTTAACATTTGAACTATACATTTTATAAAACACGCTTTGCTCCTTCCAAGTCAGAAACACAATTCATACTAAAGTCTCCTGGAAACTCTCTTTGAAACACCTGTGAAAATATAAACCCATCTATGTAACTCCAGAGGCTTTATTCGTTAAAAGCAGAATTTGCATTTTCATAGACCCTATGCACTATGAGAATTTCTTCTGCAAGGATGTCTCAGATGGCTCTGCACAAGGCTGGTCAGTTGGTGAGGATGATTTACTAATGTAATAAATGCTCAATGGAGTTTGCCCTTTACATTATGTAGTAAAACCAGGAGATTGAAAATGTAACTCCCTAATACTGCAAACTCCCTCTTTTGAGATTAAACCCCTTACTTCGGATCATCAGCATGTGTCACCTACACGGGTTTCCTTAATTCTGTCACGAGGAAGCCTCACAAAGCTTACACGCCCCATCGTATACACACAAGGATTTTGTCTCCTTAGAATTCAGGATTACATTAGTTGAAAACACATGTTTAAAACATGGTCAAGGACGGGATTATGCAATACAAACAATAAGAATATTCTGGTTGATACAAGATCAAAAAGTATGAAAAAGTATGAAACAACAAAAAGGTAATAATGCCTGTGTTTATATGGCAATTCACAATGAATCATGTAGGTATTGATGTCCACTGTCCGCCTGGAAACAATGGTGGATTCAACGATTTTCCGTTGGTTGAGCTGTAAGATATGACATCAGAGATCAACAAGTTTATTTATCCATAAACTTGATTGGAAGCAAATGTTCTGGACTATTTCTCTCTTTTTGACAGCAATCCAGTTTTCAGAGGCATATAAGTGAGAGAATGTTGTCAACACATTCAATCCCACCCATGTTGCTCCCCTCTTTGCTACAATTCGTCTTCTGTGAATCACCACACATCAGTGATACATCGATTCATTCATATGGCACATTAATGACGGTGCCAACATTTATTGGATGCTTTAAAGGACAATACTGGCATCCACTTCTATCTGATACACATATGATATAATCAGATGGACTCCTGAAAATGCAAATATTTTCTAGCTTTGTAAAAGGGAAATGTGCCTATCCCATGTATTTGACTTAAGATTTACAAGTCTTTCCCCGAGGAAGCTTCTTGTGTAATAAACTGGAGAGAATTTTCATTCCGTGTGCCCACATGACCATGCAATCCACAATCCTTGTGTGACCTCTCGACGGGAAGCACAGAGCCTATCTCTTTAAAACAACAGATGATTAGAATAAACTTGGTTGGACCAACATCACACAGGTGTGTTTCCTGCTCAAAGCGTTCTTAGGGGAAGACAGAAACATATTTTGTTAGGATTCATAACCGTTCACAGGCACGATAGAAAAATCTTCAAAATGCTTCTCATATCATAGGGATTAAGCATTATTTGCTTATAATCCTTTGGGGCTTTGAAGTTATCAGTTACAGACTTACTATAACTCTCTGCATTACCTAGTTTTATTGAATATCTGGCAAGGGTTTTAACTGCCTTCAAGGAGATGTATTTATTTATTTTCCGTTAAGGTAACATTTCGTTCTGCATTGGATGGGAGTGCGCGGTCTTGCACCTTGATTTCCTTATTCCTTGATTTTCCAAAGTCCTAAGGTTATTTCATTGTCTAAAGAATGTGGAGGTGATGGCACCACATAAACAGATGACGAAGTTGTTGAAGAACCTCTGGTTTGTAGGCCCTCCTTGGGGCATATAGGAGGAATGAGACAGATTCCACGTATATATAATAATAATATATATTTTTTTCACTTTCAAACTTTGATATAACCACTGAATTCCTTACTTTATGCATAGATGATTCTTTTAATCACTTGTATTAGAGATTTCCCCTCTATATGTTTTCACTGGGCTTCATATCATAGAGTTATTCTGGGCAAGCTCAGTTATATAGCCATCCAAAACACATTTAGCAAAGAACACGCTGAATACACTTATCCTGTGTGTCCAATACCAAGTTCAGCTCTTCTAGTAGGATTTACCTGACATTTGCTTAGATGCATCTCAGAGCAGAAGCCATGGTCTGCAGAGAGCTTCCAAAGCATCCGAGGGATCTCATTGTTGAAAGATATCGGTCAGGAGAAGAGTACAAAAGAATTTCCAAAGCATTAGATATACCATAGACCGTCATCATCAAGTGGAGACAATATGGCACAACAGAGACATTACCAAGAACTGGACATCCCTCCACAATTGATGAAAAGACGGGAAGAAAACTGGTCATGGAGGCTTACAAGAAGAGGCCTACTGCAACATTAAAGGAACTGGAAGAATTTCTGGCAAGTACCGGCTGTGTGCTACATGTGACAACAATCTCCCGTATTCTTTATATGAAGGGGCTATGGGGTAGGGTGGCCAGGCGAAAGCCTTTTCTTCCAAAGAAAAACATCCAAGCCCAGCTGAATCTGTCCTCGCAAAATTTTTCGAGCGCTTTTGCAAAGAAGAGTGGGCATATATTGCCACGTCAAGATGTGCCATGATAATAAACTCCTACCAAAAAAGACTGATTGCTGTAATAAAATCAAAAGGTGCTTCAGAAAAGTATTAGTTTAAGGGTGTGCACACTTATGCAACCAGGTTATTGTGAGTTTTTTAAGAAAGGTTTCCCCCTCAAAGATTTCGGCTTGTTTTGCAATTGAATTGTTCACGTTATAGGTCACATTAAAGGCGGAAAAAGTTCTGATTTTTCTTTGTCTCATTCTTTAAAATCACAAGAAGCTGGCATGTTAACAGGGATGTGCAGACTATTTATTTCCACTGTACTATAAAAAGTCAGAGCATTCCCGGGGGCAATTAATGCAACACCCTTTTTTGTCAGCTATCCCTTGATAATAGTCAAGCTGAATGCAAAAGAAATGTTTTTGGTTGCACAGTTATTCTAAATATTATGCTGGTTCCCTTATGTTTTTCTGTTTAATCCAAGAAAAAGTTTAATACATAAATACATATTACATATTAAACTTCAAATTAGATCTGACTCTGATATCTGAGTAACAGTAACAAGAAGCATTGACACCATCTAATAAGTATAGTGACCCAGAAAAAAAATCATTTTTTAAAGAATGATTTATTGCACTCAATATTAACATATTTTATAATATATAAGTTAAAAGTCCTGAAAAAAATGTTTAAAAATTGTAAGCAACTAATCACAAAGCCACTGTCAGGTCCACGGTGCAGGAAAGGGAATTAATAAAGTTTTACTTAGGTAACCATAACTGAGCAATACTGAGCCGCATTTTGGGTTTTATGGCTTGACATCATGACACTCATCACAGTTATATGTGGTTTCTGTGAATAAGTGTGTGACACTGCAATTAGGGTTACTGTATGCTATGAAGATGTTTTACATATTACATGAATTAGATATTACAGTATTGTTGAGTTTTGAAGAGGATGCTCATACTCTTAGAAGTCATTTCAGGGTATTAGGACTCTTCAACAATCTCATCCCTTTCCTTAGTGTAGGGAACCATTCAGTTATTGTTTAATAAGTAAGAATTAAAAGCACTCTATACCACGTCTACAATTCAGTAAGGAAATAAATGACATAAATTGTCGAAAAGTATGGCATACCATTAACAGGCGCTGCCCGGCAGGTAACAGACACCGGTGCTACTCTAGATATGTGACTTGTTCAAAATCACCACTAATTGGCAGAGACCAATAGAGCTCTGAGAAAAGTGACATTTTGTTCCCAGGAGTATTCAAAAATACCTCCTGTGGAAAAGTAGAAGTAGTTCAGAATTGTCAAATATTGGCCCACTGATGGCACAATACACATGATGTCACTGATGGGGGAAGCTGTGGGGGTAAAACCTGATTTTCAATTTTTAGAATACGGATAAACATTTTTCACCATATTTTTTGCTAGAACAGTCTCATGTATCCACAATAGTTTAAAAATGTCTTTCCGGTAGATTTTTTGTCACTGAGAAGACTGGGCATGCTGTGCGCATTGTAGGTAAATTTACAGAGCAGACCACAGCTGTATTAAAATGTCTTTCTTTAGAAGGCATACTGTCACTTTATGGTAACACTTCATATTTAAAAAGCAAATTATGTGGATTTTTATTTTACAATATTTTCTATAGATTTGGATATGTTTCATTAAGAGTTTTTATCCCAAGAAAGCAAGCTCCCCTGTATGACCTGGTGAAGTACGCTGAGAGAACCTCTTTTATACATAATGTACTCCTGCATATCCCTTCAGCTTTGACCTGTCAGCTGGCTAAAAACAGCTTTGGACCCTGATGCAAACCTACCTGGGAGGATCACCAACTGGACTGAAGTCATCTTTCCGACTTACCTCTGTGTTGGGTTTTCTCATACTCACTTCACCTCCCTCTAGTGTTGCGCTACTCTGCGGCATGGAGGGAAGGCTGGGGTCTGGATCTCCAGGACCTCTCCAAGACATTGCATTGCCCTCAGATTTAATTCATCATACGGTCTTGATGCATGTCCCCACATGGGGCTCTAAAAGTTGCCACAACCCAATTCTTAGAGGAGCATGACCAGAGGCAAGTACCACCATATTTAAACCCAGATTACCTTGCCACCTTACCTGTCTGATTACCTGTTCCATTACCTGTTTAGCTGGATCTGTCCCCTACCCCTTTGCTTGGACTATATTGGACTATAAAGTGATGACCATGGCCTGTTTATTGGATTTTCGCTTTTGGTTTGCTCCTCTTGCTGCTTGATGTCAGTTGTAGACCTCCTGGCCTGACTTGACCTTGTCTTTCAGATTATCTTCATGCTTCTGTGACCTGGTTCTCCTGATCATCAGCTTGTAAGATTGCTCCAGAAATACATATATCCTGAAGTTGTGGCCACTGCTACTATGTGCGGTTGCTTTCCCTGTGCTACGGACCAGGTAAGGTCCTGATACAAGTTCTGTTGCAGTGGTGAGGTATCGCCATGTATGATATGTATGGCGATGTATTTTATTTCCTTCTGTGGGTCCTTTTTAACCTCTAATATTTATTTTGGCATTTTCTTCAGCATTGTGAATATCCACATTAATTGAAGAGCCATTCATCCAATGTGAGTGTATAACACAAGTGTTCCTTGTGTTGGTGTCAACATCATAATCCACGATGCAATTATCTTGTCTACGGTTAAAGGCTGTTGTAGAGTATTTACAAAGAAAAGGTTTTCTACTATCGTCGCTTAATGTGCAATACAGAGGTATTGTTGTGCTCATATATTTGGTTAAAGGAAAGGGACTATTTTACCTAAACATATTTGCATCAAAGTCCCCATTCAGCTGACATTTGTGGGAACCAATAATCTTTACCGTTACAAAACAGTACAAAATAGTACGGTGAGAAATAATCAGATAAATCTTAAGAACATGAAAAGAACAGGCGGATTCTACGGATCACACATAATTAGGGTTTCTCCAAGAAACTGGTTGGTTATTTTAACTTGTAAACACAATTAACGAGGTTTAATTAGTGTAATGATCTATACAATATAGGTTTCTGGGAGGTGGATCCCTTTAAAGAAGATATTAATGCCCAAGTCCTGCTTGGAATGAACTGGCAACTGGTGGACAGTGTAAAGCTTCTTAACAAATGTAGGCTACTTGTTGCAGAGTAGCTTACATAAAATTAGCACATTTGGGACCAAAGTGTTACAGGAAACAAATATATTTTTTTAAATAAATACAGAAAGACAGTTGGTATGTTTTACATTGTATTACCGCCGTGTCTCAGTGTTTGGATAAGAAAGAAATTCTTGGGTGTTCTCCAAATCCTTAGCTAAGGCATAAATACCAAAATTTGCTTAAAACAGACATTTTCTCGTTAGCAGATGTCCCAGAATAAACAAAAATGTCTTACTTTCAGTTCCTTATAAAAAAGAGTCTCCAATTCACAAGTGAATGAAGTAAGGCACTCAATCAGTTATATTTAGATTTCAAAATAATAAATAATTCATACACTTAATAAGTACCATATATTTTAATTTGTGGCCCTTCAACTGCCTGGTGGTGACCCTTACAGCAAATATATAGCTTATATATCATTGTTTTTGAAGTGTGTTGAATTGATGTGCATTTTTCGTTAAAAGCCAGAATAAGAAAATAAGGACGTCCTTAAAACCAAGAGAAGAATTAAAAGATATAGGTCAGTGGGAAATGCTAATCAGATTTCAATTCCCCCCCAGGAGAAAATTAGATTAGTCAGTAAAAATAACTTTACATTAACCAATGAAACATACAAAGAGCCATAGATAATTACTATTTCGGGGTGATCTTTGGGTCACTGGTACCTTGGTGTAGGTTTTCTTCATTGTTTGAAGAAAATATGGTCAGGATTTGAGGACTGGTATAAAAGATTGTACGATATAGTGGGTCCAAGATTGTAGATCCTGATTAAAGTGTAACTGACCATTCTGAAAATCTTGAACAGTCTGTGTTAATGTCACCGGCTACTTGGATAGAGCAGATATGGTTTTTGACATGCCTGCAGGCACCATAGTAGCTCAGTTGAATTTCTATGTAGTAGTAGTGTTTGTAGTTGTATGTCAAGGACCTATCTCATTTAGAAGATCTGGGTTTGAGTCGATTGCAGGCAGCTGCATGGAGAATATCGCCAAATTGACTTGTAGTGATGACTAGACGTGTTGTCTCGTAAGGGACTCAAGTGGACATATGCAGGGCCGGCCCTACAATAGGGCAGACTGGGGCAATTGCCCCAGGCGGCACTTTAGAAGGGGCGGCACTTTGCCGCCCCGAGCGTTTTTTTTTTTTGAAACGGAAGAGAGAGAGAGGGGCGCCGTGTGGTTTTCTCTTACCCGCTCGGCGCCCCTCTCTCTCTCTCCTCTCGCGCGAGTTCTCTTCCCTCTTCGGTCTTGGTGCCGCTTGTAATGCTGAGCGCCGGAAGTGGCGTCAATTTCCGGCGCTCAGAATTACAAGCCGGCACGGTGGCAGAGCAGGGAGACTCGCCGCAGGACTCTTAAAGGTAAGTACCGGCGTCGGCGAAGTTTAAAATGCCGCCTCCCCCCCGCCGACGCCGGC
>VKOC01022756.1:0-10343 GCA_009364415.1 Spea multiplicata
TCCCCCCGTATAACTAATCCCGTCCTTATAACCCGTTATATCCCTGTATATTCCTCATATTATATATTATATACTCTCCGACCCATATTTAAAGGCATCTATTGGATCGATCTGGTATCACAGTCTCAGTGGGGAGCGGATTCCGCATCTTTAATGCTCTGACTACAAAGGTGCTTTAGGTGAAAATCTGAATGGACGACCTTTTGCTCGGTTGGAGAGTTAATGGCAGCGGAGGCACCGCTGAGTTGTTCTTCAACCAAAGGAAGTTATGATAAATGCAAAGAAGCTTTTAGATTAAAAAGCTGAGCTAAAATTCATTGCAGCGGATGAGACGCACGGTGGGGCCGCTGTTACTTATTACATGGCTGGGTGGAAAAAAAAGATTGGGTTGTTAATACGTCTGGCTACATCTTTATAGAATAGGAAAAATAAATAGAACATGAGGAAAGCTTCTTCCGCTGCACACATTAAACTCTGACCCATAAAAACAAGGCAGGAGTCAAAGAAAATGTGGCCACCGGCCATAACAACATAACATGTGGCCGCGCATGTACAGACGGCTGGACTGCACTGGCAATGCTAAAAGCTTCGCCGGTGACCCCTGTTTTAAAGGCATGGCTTACAGGGGGTATTAGAACCATTTGGGTAACACATTTACCTGCCGCTACATAGAATCTTCATGATGGGCTATTAAAGGGTTAATATTTCAAAAGTCTCAGGTTCGGCTCATTTAGAAGGTTGCGAAAAATGGTAATAAATAATATATGCGTGATATCTGACATCCTCGATCAACTTTGTCTTGTCTTAGATTCGGGAGCCATATGCCTATCCCATGCATGTTTAAATGCCCTCAATGTATGAGCCTCTACCACTTCTGCTGGGAGGCTGTTCCACTCTCTTAGTAAAGTAAACCTTCCTTACGTTATCATATGCTTCTGTATTTCAGATATTTTTTTTTTTGTCTTTTTTCACATCATGTAGAAATGCGATGATGACTTTGAGCAGCTGAATTGGCAACACAACAAACGTCCGGATGGACAAAGTGTGCTGACACTCCAGAGGTCGGCAGATTTCAGCGTTGTCGAGTTTGCTCTTGTGTGACACTTAATCAATTGTAGTGACAAACTGCGACGGGACATCTCTCCTGCCTTTATTTGTCCAGTCAGGAGCTTCGCATCAATCTTTTTTGCGGGCTCCATTACTGTTTGCTGTCAGTGCTTTGCATCCCACACTCTGCTAGGTGCAACGCTACGGAATATGATGGCGCTCTTTAAATCAAGAATTACGGTTAACATCCCACGGACATGCAGGGTGCAGCTGTGTAGAGACATTGATGGTAGATTCGTGGATTTGGGTGAGTATGAAATGTGAATTTAATGAAATTTGCTAAATTTGTCAATTCGTATGAACCCCCAAAAACGAGGGCAGACCCCAACAAAATGGACGAAAACAAAGCAAAAACCTATGAATTTTCATCTGAAATTCACAGACACCACCACCACTCTCTTATACTCAATACCTTCTCTGCTGACCACTTCCGTGCCTTGCTGCTCCGCTTCCATGTCTCGCATCTTCTTCCCTTTTTCTCTCTTCCTTCTTCTTTCTTCGTCTTCGTCTGCATCTCGGCGACATAATCTCCCAGCGAACTTCCACCAAAATGGTGACCTCATCTTCTCTGATTTGAGAATCGGGGGAGAGGACGTCACCGGAAGCTCCCCTGTGTGAACTTCCTCCAAAGCGGAGCTTCTAGTGACGTCCTGTACTCTATTAGAGGATTGGGGTGGGGGCATCACTGAAAACTCCACCATGTTGGCAGAAGTTCACAAGGAGGACGAAGAAAGAAGAAAGAACAAAGAGGAGAGATAGAAGAGAGGATAAAGGAGAACAAGAAGATGCGGAACTAGAAGATGCGAGACACATAAGCAGAGCTGCGAGACATGGAAGAGAAAGTGGTCGGCAGAGAAGGTAGGGAGACATTCAGAGAGGATGAGAGAGAGAGTGAATGAAAATGAGAGTGAATGAGTGGGTGAGTGAGAGTAAAAGTGGGCTTCGGACAACTAATTTCGTTCCAGAAATTAAAAACATCCCAATTTTCAACAGACATTAAATGGAACTCTTTGTGTGAAAAAGAATGGGCCAAAAACTAACCCAAAAATGTGTCCAAATCATGTTTGACCCATTTTCACGTGTCTAGGATAAAGAAGCACAGAAGCTACATATATGCCAAAAAAGCATTTATTAAGCACAATAGAGCTGAAAGAGCATACAGTAATGATAGATACGCGGCAGAAGGGTGCAGAATGCAGAAGAGATCCCAACGTTTCGACACAGAGGTCTTCATCAGGGGTGGCATTTATCGTTTCTGCGCTTCTTCATTCTGTATATTAACATATTTGTATATGCTTATACCTGGTGGGCACGGGTTTGGGTGTTGCGCCATCTCTTAATACGCTTATTCATTTAGGTATTTAATAGTGACTTTTTCTGTATTTGTATATTTGATACCACATTAGGTATTTTGGCAAGAGAATTGCAGTTTCATCATAGTGACCTTGAGCCGACCCTGCATAATGCATAGTTCAATCATTGATCTACCATTAGTCACTTCCAATTGAGCTATACATTATCCAGGGACAGCTCAACCCTTCCTGTTGGAGAAACTTGCAACTCACTAAAGTCATCTAGACAACACTGTGTATTTCTAGGACCCAAACCACATATGAATTCTACGAATGGTTATATCATGATTTGGCTTTAGTTTGTTTTCCTTTGTATTGAAAAATAAATTGAATTTATAGCATAGGACCTATTTTTTAATGAAGCCAAAATAGGACTAAGAGCATTTTATGTGTCCAAGGTATGGACCATCTCTATTATCAGAAGTCTCCTTGATTATACAACCTAGAAGAATACATCGACTATTAGAATACCTGGGAGCTCTTCAGGGATGACATGGAGTCTCCAGGCCTCCGAGTCAGTTTTCTTTCTCTGCATGTAAAGTGTTCCCATTGATTTAAATTGGAGCACTTTTGTGCCACTGATTGACCTCTTAAGTTGTCAATCAATGACAGTAAAATACTCCCGCTGATTTCATTGGAAGTACTTTCCTGCATCTGATTGACAGCTTCAAGCAGCCAATCAGCGGCAAGAAATTTCAGATCACGGAGGAAGAACTTTGGCTGCAAATTCTACGTCAGATAAGTGTTTTATTTTTTTATTGTATATTGAAGTATAGGGTTAAGGAGTACTTTAATATGAATTATTCTATAGTATGTGACATTATTATTGTTATTATTATTATTTATTGTTTTATATAACGCCTCTATCTGTACGTTCCCTGCCGATATGGTCTTTAACCCCGCTCAAATCATAAAGAAATAGACAACTAAAATTATTTCTTGGGAAAACATATATCACGTCAAATTAACCCTTTTGGGGGGGTCACCATTATGACATTCTAAAAACAACAAAAACAGGGAATAGCTTTAACAAAATCATTTTACGTTATAGTTTTCTATCGCCGAGAAAGAACTTTTGATCTTTGTTTTCTCCGCGCCAGCGTTTTATGGTTTTTAAGATGCAGATAACTCATGCATATTCATGAGTCTGTATAATTATACTCTGCGAGACCCAAAAGATTTTCCGGCTCGGCTGTAATTAACTTGTAGAATAGTCTTCCTTTGGGGTGTTAAACCGCCGGCCATGTGTCTGTTTTAACAATGGCTTGCGTCTGCTTAGACTTTAACCCCTTAATGACAGAGCCCGTACATGTACGGCCTCAAAATGCCTTGTTTTCAGTGGGTTTAGGGACCGCCCATTGTCCTTAAGGGGTTAATAAAATATTTAAAGAAAAGCAGTCTACCCGCGTTATTTGCCTTTCTCTGCTTCCGATACTCGACCCAAATTCCCCACTGCCTTGTCAAGCTCGGTATATCTCGAGGAAGACGTGTTAACCCCTTAAGGACAATGGGCGGTCCCTAATGTGTGTTGTTTATACCGTGTGTGTGTGTCATAGACAGCTCTTCAATGAAATATGAATATCTTCACATGATCTTCTTCCCTGATTTATAGGCAGTGCTGTACATAACAAGAATTCACAAGCGAAGACAAGTACGGCGTAAATATAAACTGCAAATAAGATGTAATTATCGGATATTATTCTCCTTGGAACAGCAGTAAAAGAATCTATTTGCATATGAATTGAGGATTATTCATGTAAGTGATCACGAATTTGTTTTTTAAAAACAGATTAAGTCTTGTCTTAAAGTCTAAGCAAACGGCATTTTAGCCTGGAAGGAATTCATTAGGCTTATGATTTGTGTTGTCAAGTATTTGATGCATACGAATCTATAGGAGCGGACATTTAGTGGCACAAATTGCACAGATGAGGAAAATTAGAGAACTAAACTCTGTGGAATTTAAGGGTTAATTCAATTGACCAGACTTGATTGAGGTTGTAGGCCCAGTTTTGCTAACACTTGCAAAACATATTCGAATATTCAAATCGTTTGTGGGGACAAGGATCAGCGACTGTAAATGTTGTAAGCTTCAGGCGAAGGCATACGAGTTGACAAGACCTTGCGTGTCCTTGCCTAAAACATGCAAAGCTTCCCTTTACAATACATATAATAGAAAAATACACCAATAATTTAAAACCAAATGAAAATCTCATTAACCAAAGAGGATGAAGGGGTAATTAAAAACATGGGGTTATAGGTTATAGCTTGGTGTATAGATCATAGATAGATAGTACAATTATATAAGTTATGGTGGGTAAAAGATGATGGAAACCCTTCCATTTAAATTTAAGGGGTAGCAGAAGTATTATTAGACACTCTACAGACCCCAGACAAGCCGGAAGACTTGTTTTTGCTGCCACAAAGAATTCTGGGTAGGCACATGCAAATAATACTAACAATCACCACCTTCGCCTTTATATCCACTTTAGACATTATACCTTAAAGCAATGGCCTACTACACAGGACAGCCATTAGATAAATCCCAGGTAAGAGATTCAATAGCCAGGTCACTGCTCATGCCCTTCATCAGCACAGGGCTGTAATATTAGCTTAACACTAGAGGCTTGGGGTAGCCAAGAAATACCATTACATAAGTTCTGGTGAGTAAAGGTGATGGAAACCCTTCCATTTAAATTTAAGGGGGTAGTAGAAGTATTATTATTAAACACTCATCTACAGACACCAGACAAACCAGAAGGCTTGTTTTTCCCTCAGAAATCTCATGGTGCTGCCACAACCACAAGGGATTCTGGGTAGGCTCATGCAAATAAGGTCAACAATGATCAACTTTTGCCTCTATATCCACTTTATACATGGATCCCTTGAAACTAAGGACGAAACAGCTGTCCATGAGCGGTGATCTTGTTATTGGACCTCTTACCTGAGTTTTGTCTAAAGGCTGTTCTGTACAGCAGGCAATTATTTTCAAGGGATCCGTGTATAAAGTGGATATAGAGGCAAAGGTGATAATTGTTAACCTGATTTGCATGCGCCTACCCAGAATCCCTTCTGGTTATGGCAGCACCATGAGATTTCTGAGGGAAAAACAAGCCTTCTGGCTTGTCTGGTGTCTGTAGATGAGTGTTTAATAATACTTCTACTAGATCACTTTAAGAGAGAGAAGGAGGGAGAAAGAATGACATAGAGAGATAATGTTTCATACCTGGGAACTGTCTCGGATTTAACGTGCTCTCAGTGTGAATGGGCGGATTCTCAAGGTCATACAGCTTGAAGCCGACTCATACATATTCTACTCTGATTTAATGACAGGAGCATAGTCGATTCGTGTGCCCCCTGGGGAAGAAATCACCAGCAAAACCAGACCCCCCAAATTAAGACACAGACACCAGATTGCAGTGGAAAATTATTTATAAGTCCACAGCTAAAAATTCCAATACACAAAAAAGTCATTGTCATACAAAATAAATATAACAATAGTATCCCAACACCACCCACCATGACAATGACCCAAACAATAATTTAACAATAAACCAAAAACATAACCATAAAGTGCCAATACTTTATTTTTCCACAAATCCTACTAGGGGTATACCCAGATACCCCCACACCCCCAGGTTCTGAGCCACAGACCAGCTCGAAACCTACAAACATACCAACCAACAACCTTTATTTAACTCTTACCACTCAGACCCTCATTCAAAAACTCTCCAAACTTGCCTCTCCACCCCGCCACAGGCCAGACCTTGACCCCTCAAGCCGTCTGAGCCACGCCACCCCTAAAAAACAGGGCCTGAACCAAACCGTCTTGAAAGCCAAGATTCAGCAAATCAAGGCCCACATCAGTCAAATGCACCCCATCCGACCTAAAATAACCCGGGAGCAACGATTCCAACTCCCGATGCCGAACCACCACACCACCCGACCTCTTGACAAAACTGGCCATCAACTTATTAACCTTGCCACGACATCTGGCAATGGCCGCAGGATCTCGAGCATGCCTCCAACAGATACGAGGAACCATCTCAGACCAAACAATCATAATCCCAGGAACCAACATCCTCAACCGATCGAGATCCTGCTTCATCCTCCTTACCAAATCCTTCTGAGGCACCAAACCTAACTCATTACCCCCGGCATGAAAAAGGAGCAAATCCGGTCGCAACCCTGACTCCAACCTCATCCACACTTCCGAACACACGTCCATCCAACTGAAACCCCGAAAACCAAACCACCGAAGCTTGATCCGGTCCACAGGAAAGCCCAGCTGCTGACCATTAAGACGAACCGCAGCTCTCCGTCTGGCCCAGAACACATAGGAATGGCCCACAATCCAGGCCGTCAAACCTACAAAAGAAAAGAGAAAATTCACGAGAAACTCAATTAATGACAACACCCCCATCAAACCATATAGCCAGGCCGCACATACGTACGAAAACAATCCGACTCCCATCTCCCGATCCTCTTAACCAAGGCATCGCCCAAACCCAAACGTGCTGCCTCCGTAGCCGCCCCAATCCGAAAGGAATGGGTACCATAAGTCATAGGATCCAACCCAATCCGAAGCAGTCCTTTACGGAAAACCTGTAAAAACTGAAAACGAGATAACGCCGATCCATCCGCATGAACAAAGAAAGCACCCGACACGTGCGGCCTTCCTTCCAAAAATTCCACCGCACCCTGAACCGGGCACAACAGCGAACCTTCAAACGGATACAGGACCACCCTGCAGCCCTTACCCAAGACATCCGTCTTGGAACGTCGTAACCAAACCGAGACCATGTCCCCGGACACTACCACATCCTCAGAACGCAATCCCCCTTGCCCTGACGTATTACCGCTCACCAGCTCCCCAATCCTGAACGCCCCAAAGAACGCAAACAAAAAGGCCACCTTAAATAAACAGGCCTCATAACATGAAAAACAAATGCCAGGTAACACCCCTAGCAAATTAGAGAGAACGGGCACCGACACCGGCCGCCTAGAATCCACCCCCCGGCGATTCCTCCGAAACCCCTTCAAAGCCTGCCGAACCAAAAAATGCTTGGTGTGATCCACCCACCCGTTCAGCTTAAATAAAAAGGCCAACGCAGACATATTCTTGTCAATAACCGAAGCAGACACCCCGGAGGAAAATAAACGAAAAACAAACCAGAGCAAAGCCTCCAACTGGTCCGAACCTGAAAGCAAATCCCCAACCACAGCCACCTGCTGATCCCACGCATCCCACACTTTACTGTATGCCGACCAAGTCTTCGGCGCCAAGGAAGCCCTTATGCATCCCGCAAACATTCGGTCCCGAGCCGCCAGATCTCTTCCGGACACGCCTGACCCTCCGCTTGTGCTCCAGGCGCCGCCTCTCGAAACCGCTGCCACTGGAAACGAGACAGAGAATCCGCAACTATATTCAGAAAGCCAGGTACATGCCGCACTCGAAAAACAACATTCAGCGACATACACAACAACACAAACCTGCGAAGCAACCGAACCACCGGACCCGACGCAGCCGACAAATGATTTACCGCCTGCACCACAGACATATTATCGGAAAAGAAAACGACCTTCCGATCCCTCAACAAATCCCCCCACAAAGACAACGACACAACCAACGGAAACAACTCCAAAAATGTTAAATTACGAATCAAAGGACTCTCTAACCACTGAACCGGCCACTGCTCCGCACACCAGCGGCCTCCAAAATAAGCCCCAAAGCCCACACTCCCGGAAGCATCTGTAAACAACTCCAACTCTTCCGCCGTAGCAGCAGCCTTCCGAAAAATCACCGTCCCATTAAAATTCTCCAAAAATGTCCCCCAGACCTCCAAATCTGCCCTCATAGCCGCCGACACCCTGATAAAATGATGCGCCGCCCGCACCCCTGATGTTGCCTTAGACAAACTCCTGCTAAAAATTCTTCCCATAGGAATGACCCGACAAGCAAAATTCAGCCGCCCGATCAATGACTGCAATTGCCGAAGAGTCACCCTTCTAGCGGTCCTCACCACCTCGACACCTTGCCGCAACACTACAAGTTTGTCCTGCGGAAGCCTGCACTCCCCCTTTTCGGAATCAATCTCCAATCCGAGAAAACTCAGACAAGTCGAAGGGCCCTCCGTCTTGCCTGCGGCCAAGGGGACCCCAAACGAAGCCGCCACCCACTCTAGCGTCCGTAATAAATAACCACAATCAATGGCATCCGCTGCACCAACACACAAGAAGTCATCCAAATAGTGAACCACAGATTGACTCCCAGCCTCCTCCCTAACCACCCACTCCAAAAAGGAACTAAACTTTTCAAAATAAGAACACGAAATAGAACAGCCCATCGGCAAACACAAATCAACAAAATATTCACCATCAAAATAACAACCCAACAAATGATGACACATCGGATGAATTGGCAATAAACGAAACGCTGCCTCAACATCAGCCTTAGCCATAAGGGCATTAGGCCCGGCCCTCCTGACCAACTCAACCGCCTGGTCGAATGATGCGTAGGAGACCGAACACAGCTCCCTATCGATATCATCATTAACTGACAACCCTTTCGGATAGGATAAATGATGTATCAGCCGATACTTCCCAGCTTCCTTTTTCGGGACCACCCCCAACGGAGAAAGCCTCAAATTATCCAAAGGAGGGGCCCTAAACGGCCCTGCCATCCTCCCTAACTGCACCTCTTTCATCAACTTGTCCCTAACCACCTCCGGGAACGCTGCAACCGATTTCAGGTTCCTGCACCCATGACCCGCGTCCCTAGGCTGAAACGGAATGAAAAAACCATATTTAAAACCATCCCGCAATAAATCCGCATCCCCGCGCTTACCGTAGCGGCTTAGCCACGGTAACATCGCGCTTAACTTCACCGGAGACCGCCCCAGCGGGAGCAGCTGCTGGTGTGGACCCACTGCCTCCGGCAGCCCCAGACTTCCCTCGCTTGAAACACCTACTGAGTCCATGTGCACCCCCACAACCGGAACACTCATGCTTAAATTTACATCCGGTGCCCCACTTGCACTGGCCCTCATTAAAGAGCCAGCAAAAACCCTTTTTATTGGTAGTGGCCGACGAGGACCCCGGGGCTCCAGCGCCGGCCCCCTGCTGAAAGGGCGAAGCCTTCTGTGCCATCATTAACTTCATCCAGAGCGGCAGGTCCATATGGTCCCACCTCATACCCGGATTAGCCGCTAAACGTTGACGAAACTGTTCGTCATACTTCCACCATGCCAATCCTCCGTAGGTACGGTAAGCCTCCCATATCCCATCAACATAGCAGAACAAAGAGGAACATAAATGCGGCGACTTCTCCCCCAACACACTCGCTAAGATGCAAAACGCCCTCAACCAGTTACCAAACGACTTTGGTATCTTCCGATACCTACGCCGCTTCTCTTCCTCCTCCTTTTTCGCATCCTTTTTATCCTCCTCCTTAACCTCAATAAACTCCTCCAAGGGAAGAAGGGAAAATATTTCCACAAACTCCCCTTTCCAAAGCTTTTCCTTCACCTCACGCTTCAAATGCACACCTAACGGACCCGAAAACGACACGTATGCATTCTGCCTAGCCGACTCCGCAATCTCACCAGCTAAGTCCGACCGCTCAGTCCCCACCACAACATCCTCAGCCAACTGCTCAACCTCAACAACCGCAGCACTAACAGCCGCCTCACCCGCCACCGGCCCTGACATCACCTGCTTCCCCTGCGGAGGGACCCAAACCTGACTACAATCCATCCTCTTCTCCAACCTACCCCAAGACTCAACTAACGCTTTTAAACCAGCAAATAAACTACCCTCCTGTGTATCCAAGCTGGACTCACCACCGGAACCCCCGGCCGCCGACAACCTCAGGGGCACATCCTGACC
>VKOC01022757.1:0-64518 GCA_009364415.1 Spea multiplicata
AGAGAGAGTGTGTGTGTGTGTGTGTATGTGTGTTACTTAAATGGGGGCATAGGGTGTGTGTGTGTTAAATGGGGGCATAGGGCATTTCTGGAATGCCTTATACCCCTATATGCCACTCTGGCATTTAGGGGGTTAAAAGGCATATTATGGGGCAGAGTGGCATATAGGGAGGTATAAGGCATTTCAGGAGGCAGAGTGGCGTTAAGGGGGCATTTAATAGAGCACTCTGCCTCCTGAAATGCCTTATACCTCCCTATATGCCACTCTGCCCCATAATATGCCTTTTAACCCCCTAAATGCCAGAGTGGCATATAGGGGTATAAGGCATTTCTGGAGGCAGAGTGCTCTATACAATGCCTTTTAACCTCCTTAATGCCACTCTGCCCCATAATATGCATTTTAACCCCCTAAAAATGCCAGAATGGGATATAGGGGTATAAGGCATTTCTGGAGGCAGAGTGGCACATAAGGGGGTCAAAAGGCATATCATGGGCCACAGTGCCATATTAGAGTGGCAAGCCTGGGGGCAGATGTGCGTAACTGGGGGACAGGTTGGAAAATACAGGGAAATAAAAACAAAAAATATTTTTCTCAATCATAGCTTTTATTAAAAAAAATAGTTTACATGAATTAACATTTACTGGTAAAACTTTTTTCCTTTAGGGTCGTCTTATATTCAGGCTTTTTCTTTTTTTCCTAAGTTAATATTCAGATTTTGGGGGTCGTCTTATAATCGAGCAAATACGGTAATACAATGTGCTGTTACTGGCATTCTCTATAAAATGTTACATTGCCTTTGAACTGTTAACTGGATTTTATCTGCGGCGTACCGTTTCCTTTTGGAGCACCTTGAAAGCTTTCTGTATGGGGTGGCAACACAGCCAAGAAAACTTAACGGAAAGAACAGTTGTTTTGTACACATGTCAATACCCCCTACTCTGACACTGCCTAAAGGTGTGGCTCTTAAAAACCTACTGTTCCATTTTGTCTGAAAGCATACATTTAAAGTTACTTGTAGGTTTCTTTAGAAAACAAAACAGAGCATACCTTTTTGTTTTCAAAAATATGGAACGCTTCACGAATTTGCGTGTCATCCTTGCGCAGGGGCCATGCTAATCTTCTCTGTATCGTTCCAATTTTAGTATATGTGCTGCCGAAGCAAGCACAAAGTACCTGTGTTTTTCACCAGGTATATATATCCCGCTAGGACCCAGGCTTTTTCAGTTAAGGAGAGAAAGACAGAAGTCCAAAATGCTTCTCTGAAGGAACCTTCATGGCAAAAATCACAAATAAGAATATGCCACCTGTTGCTTTTTCACATAAAATTATATACAAGAACCAAAAATATTTGGAAATGGTAACCGCTTCGCATCAAGAAGAGAGCAATAGGTCTTATTTGCATATGCAAATCTACTCATGGTGTAGACGTGCTCTGTGCAGTATAGAGGGCGCTCTCTATGAAACGTTCCTTTTCCTAGAACAAAATTAGAACATTTAAACAAGGCTAATGTTCCCCACCTGGACATCACTCGAAAATAGAAGTCCAAAATGTTTCTTTGAAGGAACCTTCATGGCAAAAATCACAAACAGGAATATGCCACCTTTTTCTGTTTGTGTGTTTGTGTTGGATAGTTCATACTCAACGCTAAGCAACATCTCTTTGCTCTGTCGTGAAAAAGACTTTGCTCAGCCTAAGATTGTCAGCATATATGGGGTATAAGGCATTTCTGGGGCAGAGTGGCAAGCCTGGGGGCAGATGTGCATAACTGGGGGGGGCAGGTTGGAAAATAAAAGTAAATAAAAACAAACAGGAATATGCCACATGTTGCTGTTTGTGTGTTTGTGTTGGATAGTTCATACTCAACGCTAAGCAATATCTCTTTGCTCTGTCGTGAAAAAGATTGCTCAGCCTAAGATTGTCAGCATATAGGGGGTATAAGTTTCTGGGGCAGATGTGCTGTTTACCACCTTTTGTTTTCCCCAGGAAAATATGGAACGCTTCACGAATTTGCGTGTCATCCTTGCGCAGGGGCCATGCTAATCTTCTCTGTATCGTTCCAATTTTAGTATATGTGCTGCCGAAGCAAGCACAAAGTATCTGTGTTTTCACCATGTATATATATCCCGCTAGGACCCAGGCTTTTCAAGTTAAGGAGAGAAAGACAGAAGTCCAAAATGCTTCTCTGAAGGAACCTTCATGGCAAAAATCACAAATAAGAATGTGCCACCTATTGCTATTTCACATAAGATTCTATACAAGAACCAAAAATATTTGGTCATCTCTTCTCATCAAGAAGAAAGCAATTGGTCTGATTTGCATATGCAAATCTGCTCATGGTGTAGAAGTGCTCTGTGGAGTATAGAGGGCGCTCTCTATGAAACTTTCCTTTTCCTAGAACAAAATTAGAACATTTAAACATGGCTAATGTACCGCACCTGGACATTACTTGAAAATGGTTCTTTCTTTAGATACCATTATTTTTATCATATCTAATTTACTATAATAAAAATGATAAAATATGGTTATTTTTTGTTAAAAAAAAATTACTTTCTCACTTTTGAAACAAAAAACATTTACTCATCTGCAAAAATTAATGAAAAAACCTGCTAAATAGATTCTACTATTTGTCCTGATTTTAGAAATACCCAATGTTTTTATGTTTTTTTTTTGCTTTGTCTGCACATTATGCGGCAATACTGCGGCCAGTAGCGTTTTGCTATTTCAAAACATTTTTTTCCCCCAAAGCTGGTCATTCTGCCCCATGTGCTATTTTGGGTATCTGTGAAATTTACCCCATCAAACCATATATTTTTAAAAACTAGACACCCCAATGTATTTGAAATGCTGGTATTTTAACCCTTTCCATGCACTAATTTTACCACCAGCCTTTGTCAATCTTTATGGTAGTAAATTCTTTTTGTATTGTTTTCACACACCTTGTATAAATTTACCGCTCCTGGTATATGTCCGTGTCAAACACCCCAATATGTGTTCAGCAACATCTCCTGAGCGCAATGATACCCCACATGCATGGGTTTGTTGGGTTATTTGGGAGGTAAAAGGCTACCTTTTGTGAGGTGTGTATTTTTTGCCATTTCTGATTCTACTGCCCCCATGTCCCATATTTGCGACATCTTTGAACCTGGCCAATTCAATTTACCCCATCAACTAATACATTTTTTTAAAACGAGATACCCTATGGGCATTTATAATGCCAATATTTTAACTCTTTCAATGCAGGAATTTTTGTGAAGATAAAGAATTGTAGGACTTGCTCCGAAGAGCAACCACAAGTGCCATCATATAAATGACGTTGCCATCATTCGCAAGATGGCATCAACAATAGATATGAGTTCACAGAGGGTCTATCCAGAACTGTGAACGATATCGAGGCATGTCAGCAACACAGTTTATGCTTTAGAAGCGATTCCGATCGCTTCCTAAGCTGTTTTAGCCGGGCACCGCCGCGATCTTTGATGATCGGTACAGCGTCGGCCATTTTTCTTCCGGGGAGGGCTTTCCTCCCCAGATCCACGGTCATCCTCACTTGTGAGGCTTCCGTGGATGCTGCAAAGCCGCTGATCGCGGCGAAAATGCTGCGATCGTGGTGATGCAGCTATTTAACGGCAGCCTGTACATGTACGGGCATTGTCGTTATCACGTTGCACTGCAAGCCCATACTTGTACGGGCTTTGTCATTAAGGGGTTAATTAACACTAATGTTTTGTATTGGATAGCCCATACTCGACACTAAGCAACATCTCTTCGCTCTGTCATGAAAAAGACTTAGATTGTCAGCTTTCCGAAAAGCTTTTGTTTTCTCAAGGAAAAGACTTTGCTTGACCTGCGATGTTAGCTCTTGTTTTCCCCAGAAAAATATGGAACGCTTCACGAATTTGCGTGTCATCCTTGCGCAGGGGCCATGCTAATCTTCTCTGTATCGTTCCAATTTTAGTATATGTGCTGCCGAAGCAAGTTCAAAGCACTTGTATTTTTACCAGGTATATATATCCCGCTAGGACCCAGGCTTTTTAAGTTAAGGAGAGAAAGACAGAAGTCCAAAATGCTTCTCTGAAGGAACCTTCATGGCAAAAATCACAAACAGGAATATGCCACCTGTTGCTTTTTCACATAAAATTCTATACAAGAACCACAAATATTTGGAAATGGTCACTGCTTCGCATCAAGAAGAGAGCAATAGGTCCGATTTGCATATGCAAATCTACTCATGGTGTAGAAGTGCTCTGTGGAGTATAGAGGGCGCTCTCTATGAACCATTCCTTTTCCTAGAACAAAATTACCGTATTTGCTCGATTATAAGACAAGGTTTTTTTCAGAGCAAATACAAATACAGAGCAAATTCATGAAAAATACCCCTCGTTTTATAGTCGGGGTCGTCTTATAAAAAGACCTCATATAGGTCCGACTATGATCCAGATCCCCGAATCCTCCTGTCTCCACCCCCCCCTCAACTTACAGGTGCGGGGAATTCTCACTGACAGCCAGGGAAGGTCTGCGCGATGCTAACCCCACCTCCTTCCGGCTGCAGCGGAAGTTGCCTACGTGAATCGCGTAGACGTTTACATGCTGCCCGGGAGTCAGAAGCACTGGTAAGTTTAGGGCGGGGGGGGTGTTAAATGGGGGGGAAAAGGCATTTCTGTAGGCAGAGTGCTCTAGGAAATGCCTTTTAACCCCCTTAATGCCACTCTGCCTCCAGAAATGTCATTTAACCCTCTATATGCCACTCTACCTCCTGAAATGCTTTCCACCTCCATATATGCCACTGCCCCATAATATGCCTTTTAACCCCCTAAATGCCAGAGTGGCATATAGGGGTATAAGGCATTTCTGGAGGCAGAGTGGCACATAGGGGGTCAAAAGGCATACAGAGGGTTAAAAGGCTTATCATGGGGCACAGTGGCATATAGGGGGTATAAGGCATTTCTGGCGAGTGGCAAGCCTGGGGGCAGATGTGCATAACTGGGGGGGCAGGTTGGAAAATAAAAGTAAATAAAACCAGAATATTTTTCTCAATCATAGCTTTATTAAAAAAAAATAGCTTACATAATTTACATGAATTAACATTTACTGGTAAAACTTTTTTCCTATAGGGTCGTCTTATATTCAGGCTTTTTCTTCTTTTCCTGAATTAATATTCAGATTTTGGGGAGTCGTCTTTTAATCGAGCAACTAGGGTAGAACATGTACACACGGCTAATGTTCTCACCCTGGACATTACTTGAAAATAGAAGTCCAAAATTCTTATTTGAAGGAACTTTCATGGCAAACTTCACAGAAAATAGTATGCCACCTGTTGCTTTGTCACATAAAAATCTATGCAATAAAAAAAAAAAGCAACACGTCCGATTTCCATTTGCAAATCTACTCATGGTGTAGTAGTGCTCTTTAGAGTATATAGGGCGCTCTCTGAAACAATACTTTTCCTAGAAGAAAAGCTATTGTGCAGAGTGAGTCTGTTATTGGAGAAAGTTGAAAACCGCTTTTTTTGCTGGTGTTTGCTAAGGTCAGACAGTCAACGTTTTCCATGTTACAGGTTTTGATTAACACTAATGTTTGTGTTGGATAGTTCATACTCGACGCTAAGCAACATCTCTTTGCTCTGTTGTGAAAAAGACTTTGATCAGCCTAAGATTGTCAGCTTTTGTTTTCCCCAGGAAAATATGGAACGCTTCACGAATTTGCGTGTCATCCTTGCGCAGGGGCCATGCTAATCTTCTCTGTATCGTTCCAATTTTAGTATATGTGCTGCCGAAGCAAGCACAAAGCACTTGTGTTTCACCAGGTATATATATCCCGCTAGGACCCAGGCTTTTTAAGTTAAGGAGAGAAAGACAGAAGTCCAAAATGCTTCTCTGAAGGAACCTTCATGGCAAAAATCACAAATAAGAATATGCCACCTGTTGCTTTTTCACATAAAGTTCTATACAAGAACCAAAAATATTTGGAAATGGTCACCGCTTCGCATCAAGAAGAGAGCAATAGGTCTTATTTGCATATGCAAATCTACTCATGGTGTAGACGTGCTCTGTGGAGTATAGAGGGCGCTCTCTATGAAACGTTCCTTTTCCTAGAACAAAATTAGAACATTTAAACAAGGCTAATGTTCCCCACCTGGACATCACTCGAAAATAGAAGTCCAAAATGTTTCTTTGAAGGAACCTTCATGGCAAAAATCACAAACAGGAATATGCCACCTTTTTCTGTTTGTGTGTTTGTGTTGGATAGTTCATACTCAACGCTAAGCAACATCTCTTTGCTCTGTCGTGAAAAAGACTTTGCTCAGCCTAAGATTGTCAGCATATAGGGGGTATAAGGCATTTCTGGGGCAGAGTGGCAAGCCTGGGGGCAGATGTGCTGTTTGCCACCTTTTGTTTTCCCCAGCAAAATATGGAACGCTTCACGAATTTGCGTGTCATCCTTGCGCAGGGGCCATGCTAATCTTCTCTGTATCGTTCCAATTTTAGTAAATTTGCTGCCGAAGCAAGTACACACCAACTGTTTTTTCGCCAGTTATATATATATCATCCTGATAGGAGCCATGCTTTTCAACTTATGGAGGGGAAGATAGAAGTCCATTCTTTGAAGCTACCTTCATGCAAATTTCATCTATTGCTTTTCCATGTAAAAATCTGTGTGTGTTCTTGGGAATTAGTGATGTTATACTCTGCTTGTTTACATTGGAAAGGAGAATAAGGTGTATTTTCAGTAGTCGATTGAATTTATAGTTAAGGTGTGTAGGTACATGTCCTATTTGCTTCAAGTAAGAACAGTGTGGTTAATGTTTTTTTTCTTATTTATTAGGGATGGAGGTGGCAGCATTCCTTTCCGACAAAGCCAGCTCTGTGTCTATAATTGGCAAGTCTGCTTTCCCGTTCCAGGCAGTTTTGGGACCTCAAGTAGGAGAGGTGGCCATGAAGGTAAGAAAATCATAATGTACATATTCTCACTTCTTGTATACTGTTCAGTTTGTAGATGACAAGTGCGTATTTTGACATTTTAGTCTATTAAATATGATATAGTCCAATAATAATTGTTTAACCCCTTAATGACCAGTGACTTGCCAGGCTCGTCATGCAGAAACCATCAGTTAACGACCAATGGCGTGCCTGGCATGCCATGGCATTAAAGAAGCTTAGAAAGCCTCAATATCGAGACATTTGGTAACACCAATATCGGCAGTAATCATAGTAATACTATGAAATCATTGGTGGGGGGCCCTAAAACAATGTTTAAAGTTTATTTTTATCCCCATGTGTTTGCTTACCTTCTTATCCATTTTAGTTGCTGCAGGAACGAGGTGTAAAATTTTATATGAATACAGAGGCCAAAGAGATCAGGGGAGACGATACACAGGTACATTTCTCTCTTATGCCCTTCATATAATTTTCAATGAACCTTTCAACTCCACCTTGTGATTATTTTTAATATATTAACCTTTAGACCCACCCTGCGCACAGGCGCTCTCATTGCATAGTAAATCAAGCATGTTCTATGAAATTGCTAATTGTTCTAATTAGCATAAATTAGTCTAATAATAGTAAAAACCTTTCCTATTTCTTTATTATCAAACAAGGCTTCTCATTAAAAAAGGACACTCCATCCATCATATGTGCTTTAATATGTGCTTTAATGCATATGATAGCTGCATGGTCCCTTTAAGTGTTTGATATTTAAATCACTGAATCACAAATGAGTAATTACTGCATCATTTTTTTAAAATAATATATCTCAATCACCAAAATTAAATATTTTTGAGAATCAGCTGTAAATAAAAATCTATGTTTGACTTTAGCCTTTTTCAAGGTTTAATAGAAACTTTTATAGACTAAAACTGTATCCTGTAATACAGAAAACAAATATTTTATATATAGGGGCTTGCTGAACATCATGTTCAGTGTTTATTTCTAATTCTCCTACGTTTGGTTTTCCAGGTGAAAGAGGTGATTTTGAAGAATGGATCCAAGATTCCTGCCGATGTCGTCGTTGCTGGAATAGGTATGTACAGAAGAGCTATATGAAGGAGGCCATATGTTATGCCTCATACTTATTATCATTAACACGCCTAACATTCTTTTGTGGCAGAATCATCTTTAGGAATCGATAGTCAGTCTTTTATCAACATCCCATAAGTTTCTGTTACATACATATATATATACACAGGCGGTGTACTTGTATTCCATATTTAAGTAGAAGTTTTAATTAATGACGTACTAGAAAGAAACCTTTTTTCATGGGATTAACCCTTTTTGCAGTCCAGTAACATGTTTTATCGCCTGCTTGCAGGTGTCGCTCCTGTATCTAATTTCCTGAAAGGCAGTAGAGTTGCTGTGGATACTAGAGGAGCCATCTACGTAGATCAGGTACCGTATAGATCAGGTACTGTATGTGTACCCAACAAATAACATGAGAACTGCATATCATGTTCCCAGAATGTATGGGGATGTTTTTACAAAGTGAGATGGGTGGAGCCCAATAAAATAATGTCTGCAAAGTATAAACTGAAAAGCATAAAAAGTAAGTATGCTTGTAAAAACAGTAGTGTTTGCCAAGCAAAATACAGCATTGTCTGCCTTAGGCCACACAGGGGTGGAATTACTAAATAATGAAGCTCCAATCTTTTTGTCTGTGCAGCTCTATTGAAAATGTATCTTTATTTTGCAGTATATGCAGACCAGTGTCCCCAATGTCTTTGCAGCCGGGGATGTCGTATCATTTCCGCTGCCCATGATAGGAGGACACAGAGCCAACATTGGTCACTGGCAGATGGCACACTCTCATGGTATGTACTAAAAAACGCTGGCTATAACTACTTTATAGACCGTATTCATTGTTATATATTTTATATATGAGTTATGTGTCACAATATGTAAATAATATTGCCATCTGCACATCTTCCGTTTATTGGTGACGGATTCACTTTTAATGAAACTGATAGGAAGGTTTCCTGGTTTTCCCAGTTGTGGTGTGCTTATGGTCAGCAGTGTGTTAATTTTTTGCACAAGCCTTGGCCTGACACGGTACACCCAAGTGTCTTCTCTGCAGCAGCCTTCCCGCTGAACATCATGGAATGATGCCACTACAGTGCATGCAGCGCCGGGTACAATGTGATGTGGAGGCTGCGCATGCTAGACACAGATCTTCATCGTTCACTTAAGAGATCTCCATTGTGCAGAGCTGCACAAAGTAGCCTGATCATCCTCTGGTGTAATCTGCCCCTGGTTTTGCAGCAAACCTCCCCCAGCCGTACAGCACTGCATGTGGTGTGTGTTGACCCAACATTATGCTTGGAACGCTTTTTTATTATGGCTGTCGAGTTACCAGCTGGTTTAGCCCTTTTGCTGTGACTCTTAAGCGTTTATCCTCTTTCTTCAGTAGTAGCCTACATATGATAAGTGTATTTGCGGTAGACCATTTCCCATTGCGGGGTCATCTTGAACTTGTATTGTAGTTTAACCCTTGAGAAGCTCACAAGTAATGGAAATTCATTAGCAAGTCAGGCGTCATGACTTTGCACAAGGTGAGGAAGCTCCAATTAAAATCATTATTCTCTTCACTCCCTTCCTCATCCCCTCGCCTTTTTTAGTGTAAATGTTCCCTTGCTCATTCTTGCAGGAATCTATTGGTTGAGTTAAGAGCCTTCTATAGAGATCCCTTGAGAATTCATCCTCTGACGTACTATAAGGTTTTAATAGGTCGAACTTAACTCATTCCACTCAGCTAGAAGTTATATTTTCATTTTTAAACGTTTTGTAAGGTAGTTTTTAAAACACTATACAGCGCAGCAAATCTAAGATCCGGGATACCTTAAATAAACCGTAGGAAAAGTCCTTGCTTTGGTTTAAGCTGGCAAAAGTTTGTACGGGTGCTGGTTGGTGGTGAAAGCCAGAAATTTTCCATTCCCTGTTTATTTTTCCTTGAGCTTCTCTTACTTTGTTTATTCTCAAACCGGTTTTGGTAAAGCCTTTTCTGATATGTGAAAGCGCCGCTAACCTAGAGGCACTCGGAGCATACATTTGTCTCTTGTTGATGATAATACACACACAGTATTACTTCGTTTTCAATATATTTCTTTAATATTAATATTTAGGTAATATTTTATTTAGGAATGAATTCTCTTTACAGTATAACTGTTAGTGCATAAGCAGTACTCATACATGGCATATCATGGGTTATTAACAGGGGAAAAAATGCCTTTATGTTGGTGATTAGTTGTGTTTCAAAGACAGGGTCAAAATATAGTATGAGATAACGGCAGGGGAGATATAAACACCTTATTTCAAAGTCAGACACTCCTGAGACCCGTGACGTGACAAGACACAGATAGGGGGGGGGGGGTGATCTCTGCAAACTTTGCCACTAGGTGGCGGTACAGAGCCCACATAGCTGTTCCTCCCCTCAATTACCACCAAATCATACAGTGATTGAGTGTGTATGGTACATTGTGTGTGCAAAAACAGTATTAATGGTATAATATTGGCGGACGTCCTACATATAAATAATATGACATCACACATGACCAAAACATCTGATTTCTTTATGAAAATTTACTAACCTTTTTTTGTACTTTTTTATATTTAATTGCATTTATATCTAATCTGTATATTGTGTTGAATCAACAACAATGTAGCTTTTTTACAAATCAGTGATAACATCTAAGCTTTAAAATAGCACATTCATCTGTTCCCAAAGTTAGATTTCACATTCTAGCTTCCTGCCTTTGGTGTAAAAACTGATGATCTGACATTGTGAGCCTCTGACATTGTGAGATCATTGATATGACGGTAAAGAAAGCATTTCTTACAGGAGAAGCATAGTGAAATCATTGAGTTAAATGTTCAACTCGGTCTAAACTCAAGGTTTAGTGGCCACATCCCAGAGTGAAGACTTAATGCTAATTCTCAGGGCCCCCTTTCAGCCCCCCCCCCCGTTTGTACAGAAATGAGTGTATGTACCCTACACACAGCGATGATGCCAAGGTATAGAAAAACTAATACAATACCAACTTGTAAAGATCATAATCTAAATGAATTGGTACATGACCTAACATCACCTACTTGAGAGATGTCGCCATGTAGACAACCTACCCCATACCTGCTTCACGGAGTGTCAGAATGCTCATTTCCTGCAGGCTATATTAAAATTATCCATATAATCTGATAATGTCATAATGTGATATAGTCACCACTGCCCTATACGTCTACACACATGCATCTTTGATGGACAGCCTGGGACAAACCGTACAGTACCTGCGTTCTTTTGATTCTTCCTCAAGCATGGGAACATGGGACATTTAACGAGACATGCCTTCAAGACACCCTGGCAGATAATCTTGGAAGTGTTTTACCTCGGTGTTGCTGTACCATCGGTTTCGAGAAAACTTTTACTATTTGTCATTTCTACAACCTAGAAACTACCAGCCCTTCTTACAAATTTATGTTTCTTAAAAAAAACTATCATATGTGTAATTTGGCTAAAAAGTCAGAACATGCTATTTCTATTATGATTTATACAAGGATGTGTAAAGAATAATTTGGGCCATATTGGCAACCAGCGTTCAGGTGGAACATTGTATTGGTTCCTATCAGGGCCGGCCCTACAATGGGGCCAACTGGGGCAAGCGTTTTTTTTTGAAGCGGAAGAGAGAGAGGGGCGCAGGGTGGTTTTCGCTTACCCGCTCGGCGCCCCTCTCTCTCTCTCCTCTGCGGCGAGTCTCCCTCTTCGGTCTGGTGCCGGCTGTAATGCTGAGCGCGGAAGTGGCGTCAATTTCCGGCCGCTCAGCATTACAAGCCGGTACGGTGGCAGAGCAGGGAGACTCGCCGCCAGGAACTCTTCAAAGTAAGTACCGGCGTGGGGGGGGGGCGCTGTCGCGCGAAAGTTTATAATGCCGCCGCCCCCCCCGCCGGCGGGGGGGGCAGCATTTTAAACTTCGCCCCAGGCGGCCTTAAGTCTTCGGCTGGCCCTGGTTCCTATGGCTATTGTACTATAAATTCACTTTATAAAAAAGTTTATAAAATAGTACAAATATTATTTAAGATCTAATGAGTGCAGAAAGGCCCCCTGGCCTTACTTGCTAAGTAGATGAAATAATAGCAAGGATATTCTGAAGACAGGAAAATGCTAGAAGACACCATCCCAATTGACCGGTGACTTCTTCTCTTCACTGGTAGCAGCTCCTCTAGAGTATTCGGCTCATCAGTGCTTGGAGAAAAAAAACTCTGGTTTTGTCCCTTTAAGAAAATTTTATATGCGAAACTATTCGTGGAGATCACATTTAAGTTTATGAACTGGGCCACAATTGATATCTCATCTCTGTGGTTACTAGGTTTGGAATCCCTTGGCAGGAGGTGAAGTTCTACTCGATGGAAACACTCTTTTAGGGTTCAGACAGATAGCAGCATGAATTGGGGAAAGCAGTCGGTGTGACAGTGGACCAAATAATAAGCTAAAGCCAATTAGGAGTGAATTAACATCCACTGTAGTGCGCCAGACAGCCTATTGCATATTAAAGCACTTTTTTGGCAGGTTTGGCAAGTTACAACTACTTGCCTTAAGGAGAAGCTCCAGCTCCAGAGCTGTAGATGAACTTCTCAGTTAATGCTCAGTGGAAGCACTTTCTGCACATGCGTTTATGGGGGATCTAGTTTAGACCTCCCCCGGAGCACAGGTCGAGCCAGTGATGGAGCTAAGTATATTATGTTGCAGGTGATGTGCTTGACTGGTGGGGGTGATGGGAAAATGCATATGGGTGATTCTGCAGAATCCAGCCATGAATTTGCGACGGGGACCACATGAAAATGCAAAGGTACCACTCGGCTGTCATATGCATTAAAGTGCTTAGGATGGCTGGTGGGGGACTGTTTAATTCAAAGGACAGTACCTTTCTTAATAGGCATAGCCCATTAATGTAATTTTTGTTACAAAACCCGCTTGAGAAGCTAAGCTACACATTTTACATTACTCATTGTGCTTCTGTACAATGGCAACATTTACTGTCCAAAGTCTACAATTAGTTATTAAAAACTCATGTATTAAGTGCTAGGCTACTTTGTTCCCAAATATATCCAAATGGCTTCCTGAAAAATATATCAAGGGCTGATGAAGGCTTAGGGGAAATGCAGAGGGGCTCTGATTTTAAGATTTTGTCCCCAGCTGTTTTACTTGCTATTCCACATATTGCCATGGGGTGGGGGCATAGAGTCATAAATTAGCCTGACTTTAGCCAAAGTTTCCACCTCAGTTGGATCCTTTCTTTGGGCTCTCTCCACAGTCCCTTTTGGTGAAGTTGCCTTGGAATATCAGTCTATGAGCCAAAATTGATTTTTGGGTTGTCTTTGTACAGGCTGTCTGGCTGGGCGTACCGCTAAATTTGGAAAGTAAACAAATATTACTCTTGATTTTATTACTTTTGTACCAAGTCTGTACCTGTTCGTCATGTGGTTTTCCTTTTAGTAAATGAAGTAAAATGAACCAAACAAGTTACATTTAGGCAAAGAATTAACATTTTTACATTTTCAGTTGGAATTTTGTACCATGGGTTATCTATACCCCACTATGCTTATAAAAGCACAACTTAAAAATATATTATGTAAAGCTGTTTGGCATTAAAGTGATTTAGAAAATAAGCTAGACCAGCTGTATGATTCTGCTTTCTCTAACGATTAATGACTTATGCAAGAACGAGTTCCAAGAATGTCATTGTTGAATTATGCCAAAGGTACAGAATGTAACACAGCAAGTATAATAATAATAATGACAAAATTAAAAAAAAAGTTTTGGTATAGCAGTAGCCAGCATCTTAGGGAAGCACTGCACAGTGCACACAGGGTTGACCTTGCCTATTAATATGGTATCTGGCAGGGATCAATGGTGGGTAAGGATGGGCTTATTGTTTTTTGTTGTCTGCATGTATTGGACAGACTGAATATTGAATGGTTACAGGGGTTGTCGCAGAGTTTTTGTAGGAATATATGTGCAGTGAGTGATACTATGAACAGATGTCATATTCATGACACTGGGAAATTCTTCATGCCCCGTTAATTAAATTGGTGCAGAGAACCAAAAAACTTCGCTAATCACCACCATGAAATGTAAGCTGACCCAGACCCTGGCACTGGGACTAATGAAAGTGTGGAGGAAAGGATTTTATTTTACAAGTAAGCTTGGGAGCAGGGCCCTCTCCACCTAATGTATAGGTTTGTCTTAATCTGCCAATTCTAGGCTTGTCATACCCCTTGAATATATGTATTGTACTAAGTGCTGTGTAAATTGTTGCCACTATATAAATAAAAGATAATAACAATAATGCTTCATTTGTATTGCCATGAATAATTAGCTTAGTGTGGTGCTTGAAGAGGGAAAGTCACCCAAAATACACTAATGACCAAATGTATGTAGACCATCACACCTTTATGAGCTTGTTGGATGTCCCATTCCAAAAAAATGGGTATTAATATAGAGATTTCTAGCCCTCTTTTGTGGGAGTGTATCTGTGGGAACTTCTGCCCATTCAGCCAAAAGAGCATTTGTGAAGTCAGGCACTGATGTTGGACAAGAGGGTCTGGCTTGCACTCGAGTTTCTCCACACCAAACTTGCCAAGCCATGATTTTATGGATCTCACAGGGGCAAAGTCTTACTAGAACAGGAAACAGTCTTTCCCAAACTGGTGCCAACAAGTTGGAAGCATACAATTGTCTAAAATATCTTTATATGCTGTAGCATTGACATTACCCTTCACTGGAACTAACGAGCCCTAGCCCCAAAAAACAGTCCCAGACATTCTCTCCTCCACTAAACTTTACATTAGGCACTATGTATTCCGGTATGTAGTATTCTCCAGACCATCCGACTTCCAGAGGGTCAGAAGCTTATATGACAGGGTGCTAGATGGAGAAAGGAGGAGTGCAGTCATCCACTAATTGTTTTACTTGATGTACACAGACAGTTCTAAGTTTTTTTTTTTTTTTTTTTTTTTTTTTAACTGTGTTAAACAATCAAGCTGCTAAATAAAAGGCCCGACATAATACAATCATTGGCATTGCAAATAGTTCGTAGCTAGAGTTTTGTTAGAATGTAATTTTTCTTCTGCAGGTGTCGCTTGACTTCTCTGCACCACTGAGTTTTTCTTTCTTCTGTTTCTTAAATGATATACATATTTATATTGCTCATCAAGCAGGAACTCCTCAGGTAGCAGATTTCCTTTGGACGCAATGATTTCTTGTGAATTATTTATAGACTGTATTACGAACGTCACATTACTGCTATCACTAGACATTATGGGAGGAAATGGATGAAATAAACAGGCACTTTGTGTTGTTTACAGGCCGGATAGCTGCTCTCAACATGCTAAATAAACAGACCCCTGTGAATTCTGTTCCTTTTTTTTGGACATCTCTGCTGGGCAAGAGCATCCGATATGCAGGTGTGTTCATCAACCATCACCTTTCTTCATGTGTTCCTAAAGAAATGGGCGGAATGTCTGCCATCAAATTCTATGTGGCCAAAAGGGTGATATCAAGTTAAAAATTACAATTGCCAGGCGGGTCAGGACCAGCCATATTGCGTCCATGGCAAATGACTAGTAGGCCACTAGGTCTTGGTCTACAGTTACACCTCCGAGAACACAAAACCGCACGACAGGGCCTATGTTTGGTGCTAGTCCAACTCTACTCCCAGGAATTTCCACAAGCTAACACAGATCTAGGACTGTTGTAGCCCTTGGTGACCAAATTCTGTCACCGTTTAGGGTTTGCTTCTCTTCAACTGTTTTCACAATGTCAGTAATGGAGCTATAATGAGGAGATGGATTGTTTTTTTTAAAGAACAATTAAACTGGAAGGTGATGCTAATTATATATATATATATATATATTAGCACAAAACTGGCCAACCGTATCTGAATTGTATATGTGATGTAAAATATTCACAAGATCCTACCCAACATAGAATACCATGTTAGGTAAAAGTACTAGTGATACAAAGACTTTAAAAAAAATAGTAAATAGCTTTCTGTTAAAATTAGGAAAACTTAATATATTTTTTGTGTTCCTATAAAGGTTTTGGGGAAGGATACACTGAAATTATAATGAAGGGAAAACCACAAGATTTGAAGTTTTTTGCCTTTTATATCAAGTGAGTATATTGTTGTATACTTCTGGTAGCTGGGTCATCACAAGCATTATTAGCTATTAATTTATTCTTCTTTCAGGAATGATCTTGTTGCTGCTGTGTCAAGTATGAACTTTGACCCAAAGGTTTCACGTGTGGCAGAAGACCTTCTTTCTGGTAGGCAGATCACTAAGGAGGAGGCACAGTAAGTATCTTTGACAATGTATAATACAACTAACTTCTATCATGAAAGTTTTTGTTCCTTGCCATACATTCTGATTGTAGGATGACATGGTATTATACATAAAACAAACCTTTACAAATTAAAAGACCAATTACCTGATTACCCTTGAAGGGCATATTACAGTGGATATAAAAAGTCTACACACCCCTGTTAAAATGCCAGGTTCTTGTGATTTTAAAGAATGAGACAGATAAATCACGTCAGAAGTTTTTCCACCTTTAATGTGACCTATAACGTGAAAAATTCAATTGCAAAACAAGCGGAAATCTTTGAGCGTGGAAAAAGTTTAAAAAAAACCTCACAATAACCTGGTTGCATAAGTGTGCACACCCTCTTATAACTGGGGCTGTGTTCAGAATTAACCAATCACATTCAAACTCATGTTAAATAGAAGTCATTACACACCTGCCATCATTTAAAGTAGACTTGTGCATTCATCTTCGGGCGAACATGAAAATGAACACGAAGAGTGGCGGTATAGAATATATAGAATATAGTGGTGGTAAAACGTACACGAAGACACGCAACACGAAGAATCTTTGTCTACTAATTTCTCTGGTCCCTTCCCCATCTAGCCTACCTTATCTCCGCAGCATGGCAGGGGTTGATGGAAGCAGAAATCCATAGGATCGGCGTCAGGGGTTAAGGGGCCATGCAAACGACTCTGTTGGGGGCCTGCAGGGTCCTCCCCTGGCATCAACCAATTGGTTGATGCCAGAGGAAGAGCATGCAGGCGACCAATAGGCTCACTTGAACGGCCTTTTTAACTCCTGACAGGGAACCTACGGATTTCTGCTTCCATCAACCCCTGCCAATGATTTAAACATTCACAGTATGTTGGAAAAAGTATGTGAACCTCTAGAGTAATAACTTCAACAAAAGCTAATTGGAGTCAGAAGTTAGTAAATCAGGAGTCCAATCAATGAAATGGGATTAGAGATGTCTTAGAACTACTTTGACAAAAACAAACACTCAAGCATTTTGAGTTTGCTATTCTCAAGAAGCATCTGCTGATGTGAACCATGCCTCACAAAAAAACTAAATCCGAGAAGACCCACAACCAAGAATTGTTGAGCTGCATAAATCTGGAAAGGGTTACAAAATAGTCTCAAAGAGTTTGTGTTCATTAGTCCACAGTTACACAAATTGGAGATGAGTTATTACTGTGGCTACTCTCCCTAGAAGTGGGCACCCAGCCAAGATGACTCTAAGGACAGAATGCTTAATGGTGTAAAAAAAAGAACCCTGGAGTAACAAATAAAAGCTTGAATTCATTGGAATTGGTTAACAGACATACAGTCAATGGCAGAACACTACAGATACTACACTGCTCTTCAATTTAACATCACTGTTTGCCTGAAGTTTGCCAAAGAGCACTGCGACAAGCCACAATGTTACTGGGAAAATGTTTTGTGGACAGATGAAACTAAGGTTGAATGCGGCAATATGTATAGTGTAAAAAGGGCACCACATACCCACATGAAAACATCATCCCAACGGTGAAGTATGATGGAGGGAGCAGTATAATTTAGGGCTGCTTTGCTGTCTCAGGGCCTGGTCACTGGCCCATCGATGATGGCAAGCTGAATTCCCAAGTTTATCAGGATAATTTAAGGGTGGCTGTACGCCAGCTGAAACTCAGTAGAAGTTGTGTAATGCAGCAGGACAATGACCCTAAACATCAAAGTAAATCTACTATGGTGCCTCAAAAAAGAAAACCGCCTCTTGGAGTGGCTTAGTCAGAGCCCAGACCTTAACCTATTACAGATTCTATGGAACGACCTCAAGAGAGCTGTTCACACCAGACCTCCTAGGAATATGGCTGATTTTAAGCATTTGCAGTTATTGCTGCCAGATGAGGTGTGACTGGTCATTAAATCCAGGGGTTCACTTGTTTTCCACCAGCACTGTGTTTAATGTGTGTGTTTATTAAACACATAAAAGATTATCATAGTTTGTGTTATTAGCTTAAGCATATTGTTTGTGAACAATCAATGCAGAAAACCAGGTAATTCCAAAGAGTTCACATACTTTTTGTTGCCACTGTATATACTCATACTCGCCAAACATTCAAAACTTTTTAGGTCCTAAAGAGAGACTGCCGTTTGTATAGTGGGACTTTTGGGAGGTATGTCATACAGATCCTGATAGTATGACATTGAGAGGGCAGATCTACTTGTGTATGCAGAAGGCGTGTTCCTAGTGCATATATTATATCTTCAACAATTTATGTAGCACATATTGCTTATTTTGAACATCATGTATGTTCATTTCGGGTATGGGACTATAAAATGTGGCAATTGTATTTGTTTTAAGCTCTTGACAGATCTATTCTATGATTAAGATATTAATCCATAATGACCATAAGGACAACCTAGAACATACACCTCTAAAGATTGCAGTGCTGGCTGAATGAACCTAGTGCAGGTCAAACATGACAGACCTTTGAAAGCCAACAGGAACATCGGTCACATGATGTTAGAGAATAACAGCACTCACTCCGTTCTGTCCAGCTCTGCCTCACTCTAATTGAGAAGCAGAGATATCAAGTTGTTAGATACATTGTAGCGCATCTAAAGAAAGCAAAGGCGCTTAATCGTTTCACCTTTATGATACAATCCCTGTGATCGATTGGACTACTGCAGCTATTGTACCGACCAACTGTATGCGGACACTCATCTTCAATATTGAGTTTGTGTTTCAGCCACATTTATTTCTAACCGTTGTAGCAGTCTCTATAGACCAACATTGGCAGTAGAATGGGTCATACTGAAGAGCTCAGTGACTTTAAAAATGGCACTTTGTCACAAGCCATTTTATGAAGTTTCTGCCCTGCTAAATTTGCCCCAGTCCCCTGTGTTATTGTGAAGTATAAGCATCTAGGAGTAACAGCAGCTCAGCCAGAAAGCAGTAGCCTTTGTCCACTCACAGAGCAGGGTGCCAAGTGCTGAAGCGCTTAGCGAGTAAAAGTCACCTGTCCTCTAGAATTACTCAACACAGAGTTGCAAACAGCGCATGGGAGCTTCACAAAATTGATTTCCATGACTGAGCAGCTACACACAAAGCAAAGGTCACTATGAGCAATACCAAGACTTGTCATACTGTGACTGGACATGATGAATCACTTCACTATCTGGAAATCTGATGTACAAATCTGGGTTTGGTGGGTGCCAGGAGAACACTACCCACTGGAATGTGTAATGCATTCTTTATAGTTTGATGGAGGAGAAATACTAGTCTGGGGCTGTTTGCTTTTGGACCCCTAGTGAAGGTTAAATGTCTGTATGCTGTAGCATTAATGTTAAGACATTGGTATACTTCCAATTTTGTGGCACAATATGACTGTGCCACCATACACAAAGCAAGGTCCGTAAAAACATGGTTGGACAAGATTGATACAGAAGAACCTTAACCTCACCAACCACCTTTTGATTAAATTGGAATGCCAAGTGCGAGCCAGAACTTCTCATCCCACATCAGTGCCTGATCTCACAAACTTACTATGGTTGTCATGTCCTAAGTTTTTGCAAGGAGAGAATATTATTGTACATAACTTGTATGTTTCTTCTATTGCATAGTGAATCAGGCCCAATGTCTCCTTTGTGTAGGAACCACCTGCTTGCCCATGATCCTGTGGTACCGTTTCCTTACCTAGTCACAGTAGCTAGAATAGTTTATGGCAAAAGGCATGGAACCCAGCCAGATATGGGGAGTGAATACTCACTTTTAAATGATTGACTCCTGCCCTCAATAGCTAACAGAATTCAGAATATCCAGCTCTCTGAAGCTTCTAACATAATCAAAGCCTTTGTACTTTAATCCAACTTCCACCAAAGCTTTGCTGGGCCTCAGTGGTGGTCAAGAGGAATTAAAACAATGTGGGGATTTGTACCAGTCAACAGTTTCATATTTTAACCCCTTCAGGCACAAACCAAATATCAGGTGGTATTTCATTTATTAGTAAGGTAAATATACATATAGAATGTAATATACTGCATGATATTGCAGAAAAATATTTAAAAACACTTAGTTAACTTAAACGAGATCAATGAACATTTGTAATCAGACACCTAAAGAGATTTGATTTGAGTTACCCTGCCATGTTAAATAGAGAAGTTAAAATTTGATATTATGTAGACATAGCCAACCAGAGTTGATGCGCCAAAGTAGCCCAATTGGTATAGTATGCAATTCTTTTGTCACCCCTATATAGACTTACAACATTATACTTGCTACTGGTTTGAAAGAGACACAGACACTAAACACACATCAATAGTCCTCCAGTACAATGTTACCAGTTTGCAGCGCAAAGCCTGGAGAACTAGTCTGAACATTCATCCAGAGCAAATGAAAAGCTTTATTTTAGAGATATTTTTATTATATATTTATTATGTATTGAGGATGACATATCTAGACAAGATTCATACTGTACATAATGACAGCAGAGAAAAATCCTATCAATTGTGTACTTGTTGAATCACCTTTTACATTCTAGAAGGTGGTTTTATGTATATTAAAAAACAGTTAGCCTTAAACACTAGCTATTTTCCATACATACAAAACAAGCAATTCTGGTACAAATTGTCTCTATAGTAACCGGTTAACAGTTGCAATTTCTCATTGGTGTTTTAATATAAAAGCGTTCTGGTGTAAAATCTAAGTGGGGTTATTCTAGCGACCAATGCAATGTTCAAGTTCATTGGGCCTTTCCATTGTTTGCCAAGGTGGTAGCAAACCAAGGTGGTGTAAACCAACTCCTTTTAGCGGATAAACCTCGTTTCCTAACTGCGAACAAACACCCATGTAGTACAAGCAATTTTTTTTGAGCACTCATTTTTTTCTTTGCAGCTCAGAGGACTTCATGAACTTAGGACCCTCTGTGTAGATGGTTGTGAACACCCCAAGAAAGTGCCTCTTAAGTCATGTGTTATTGGATAACCAAATGTGTTGATTAGGGGCAACTGCAAGATGGCCCTTTTTGTGGAATCACAACTGATAATGCTGCGCAATAGAGAAGGAGTTTGTTGCTGACTGCGCATCATGGAAGTCTTTGTTCTACAACAGCTAGATTCCACAACAGCTACATTCCGCCCTGCTGGCTATCATTGAACCCCCCCAGATGTAATGATGTACACAACACTTCAGTGAGTAAACCTGCAACAAATATGTAAAGCCCCATTTCTGTAAACCAAGTTTGGGACCAGGAATTTGGTGATATTATGTTTTATCAGTTCTATAAATGTTGTATTTAATAAAGAGACATACATCATATTCAAATATAGACTTTATTTAATTACACATACAGTATTGTATCAAAAGCGAAGTTACAGATTGCAAAAAGCTTGATAACACAGGTCAGCAATTCCTATAGTCAAATCATTAGAGAAAATTCTATGGAGAACGTTTAGATGTACAGCCGAACACCTATGGACAATTTTATTATTAAAGCGTTTATTCGCCAACACAGATTTGCAGAAAAGATGATATTCCAAGTCGCTGACCTCATTACGAACAGCCAAAACCTGCCGACCTCATTCTCCTGCAATGAAGCCCTGTGTAATGTACTGTTAAATCAGTGAGGCAACAAGAAGTTATATTATACATGGCCAATCAAGCGCCAAACTCCCAACATATTCAATGGACTGTAGCTGAAACTTCCTTGGTGGAAGAGTTCATCAGCAAGGGATACTAAGCCGACAAAGAGCTGAACACACATATGCTTAATCTAAATAATGGTTTATTAAAAAAAAACCCTAAAAACCAAAACTCACAAAACAGTATGGAGTCAGACATACAAAGCACATATGTTCCCCACATATTGCTTCCAATGAGAAATGACTGGGTATATGCTTTGAACTGCCCACATGGGAATTGAGAGGGTGCAGGGCCAGCTGATAGGGTGCTAGATGTGGGGGATTGATTGGAACTATGTAGATAGCAAGCAAAACCTAACCACCCCCTTCAGCCCCAGATCAAAATGGCTGCCTTAGTTCCAGCATAAAGAGAGCTTTTTGGGGAAATGCAGAATGTTCCCGGGTATGTTTGGACACTGGTGGCACCTGTTTTTATACCACAGTGTTTGAACCAGGGTAAAGGGAGCCACAGGGAAAAGAACCTGCACCCCACCTCCCCCAAAAAAGTTTGGGAGTAACTTGATAATTTGGTATCGTAAAGTATGGTAAGGCCAGGGTATGCAGGTGGTATTAAAAATAAATATATATATTGTACATGCTTAGCACAGATGTGTGAAAAATCTATATTACATATACTGCTTTGGCAAATTTCAATTACATAACACTCTTATTTTGGTCTCTAAACAGGCTTTAGGATGAAAGCGAGGGGGAGAAGTTAAGTTATATTTTATACAGGTTTTATTACCGTATATTTCATACATTTATAATTTATAACATTGACATGGTAGCATCAAGCAATTGCACTATATAAAAAGTTTAGAAGGTCCAGAAATTGCAAACAATGTAAGCCAGGCCCCTTTCCTTGTTTGGAACAATAGGCTTAAAGTTCACACAAATAGACAGGAAAGCTTGAAATAAATAGCGATTCAGCACAAACTTCTACCATGGGATCAATGATGCCAATACTCACCAGAAATGCAGCTTCTGCCATGATGCACCGTTCCTCAAGATGCACTGCGCCATGCCGAACAATAGCCAACTTCAACAGTTCTTCAACTGGCAGCTTTAGCATATTGCATGACCATAAAGCTTGCCACTGAAGAACTGCTGCTGGTGAGCCACAAGACATACGACCAGGATCAGCTGCAATGGAAGAAATGAAAAGGTGGGCATTCGGATGAATAGTAAGATAGCGTACATAGTTGTGAAATGGTAAGAAAAGCTTTAACTATAGCTCTTCAGAAGATGAAGCAGCGAGACTGCACTCTGGGCCCTCTTCAGTCAACTCCGTACCAACATCATCAACGCATCTAACGGATATGAGTAAGAACTTCTGCCCAATGGTTACCTCTATCTTATAAACACCAACAGGAACATTTGGAAAGATGTATCACAGCATATTGTCCCTCCTTGCTTTTAGTTCTTGTGTGCTATTTTACAGCTAAAGCTTAGTGCCATGTTAACCTTAAGTAAAGAGGTACTTCGTATTGCTATTGAAATATGATGTACTGATTAGATTAGGGGGATTCATTGACAGATACAGAATACCTGGGAGGACAAACTCTACTTTACTTGATAAGCACTATAGTGAACACAAGTGTCTTGTCTTCTTGTCAAGCTATCCACTACTACAAGGCCATTTGGTGGATATATAGGACGATCTATTACACTTACAGGAAAATGCTTAAGCAGACATGTTAGCAGCCTCTTTCAATGCTCTTCACATAGAGAAGAAGCGCCCTAATTTAAGGACTATGGAGAAATTTGAAAGCAAAGACTCAACCGCCGTGCAACCTTAAAAGAAAATTGGTATTTCCAGTGCCTTTGGGTATTAGTGGGGTGGACAGATAATGTTGCTGGAAAGATTACATTCAGGAGCTGGGAAGAACAAATATTTCCACACAACTTTCTTCCATTCAGTGGAAGCTGATTAAACATGGCATTTACTTGTGGGTGTGATCTGCTCTAAACGTTAACTATGTATAGAACGCACAACTACAAAATGATTGGCAATGACACGTTGTATAAACCCCTATACGTTCTAACCGATTCCAACTAAGACAATTGAGGCACATAGAAAGGATATTAAATGCTTAATACATGGCTCCTCCGTTACCATGTGAAGTTAGAGATGCAAAAAAATTATACGCTTTAACTTAAAGGATTCCGCTGTGACTCTGCACGAGTTAAGATCTTACGGTGTGAGTCACAGCAAAAAAATCTAGAAGCAAATATTTAAGTTAACCCAGTACAGGCCATTCAGTGACATTCTAAAATAAACTCGGTGGATATTAAAAGCGAGGCGCCACATTACCAAGCTGGGATTAAACCCAAACTACCTATAGGCAAAAAGGCCTGTGTTGCCATATATCAAACACATCTAAAAAGCACAAAGATGTTGCAATGATGCATTAACCCTTTCACCTGGAACTCAAGCAATTATACGGCTCGTTCTAGCCGGGTCCTGCTGCAAATAGTGTGTTTGACACCTCTTACCTTGCTAAGAGAAGCATCTGCTAAAATGCTGATCAGAAAGCCAGACCGCATTCCCAGTTACGTGCGCTGCTCAGGCAGGGACTGGAATGCCAAACATTCCACACATGCCTAGTACATATGATATAAATTCCAGCCTGGCCAACGGCCCCTTGGTGTCGTATATACTTTGTTCTAAGCCAACAGCTCCACCTCGGTAATCTTTTCCATGGCTGAATCCCCCGCCGGCTCCCCAACCCCATTTTCTGCTGCACTGGCCAGCTCTGTGCAATAGAGAAAAGCCATTGATCTATACCTAAAAAAGATCTGGAGCAACAGAAGCTTAAAGGGCCAGTCGGATAAGGAGACTTCGTGATTCAGGGAGCACTTTCCATTTCTCTTCCATTTTAAAGCTTTGTCTGGCTCTAAAATAGCCACACGGCAACAGAAACATTGACATTGGGCGTTTACCTGCAATACAGAAATTGCTTCACCTCTGACTTAATCGTCCTGTTACAACGTCTTACAGTCCTTTTTTCATTTCCGCACAAGCGTAGAATATAACAGGCTATTTTGGTAGACAATACAACCCAGTGTATTCACACCATTAGATAAGAGGTAACTGTTGATTCCCCTTCTGACCCACTGACTTAATTTAACCATGCAAGCCATTATGAGTTAGTCCAAGAATTATATGGAACACATTGACCACAACCCACATTTTGCCTAGAAAACCCAAGCAAGCCATGCACAGGGAATGTCTTTGAGACAATCTAGCAAGCAGTTATGACATTTCTGCCAAAAACACTATCTTATATGAAGCCTAGCTTGACCATCTACAAGGACATTGTTATGCTTTTGGCTTTTCCAGGACAAGTAAACAGCAAAACCAAATTTGCCACCTTCAATAAAACTTCCAAGATGTGCGCCTTTTCTATTTCAATTCCATACTTATTGAAAGAAACCATATATCTGGAGACCTCTGGGTTCCTGTCCTCTCCTCCAATATAAAAACAATCTCATTTGTCTTATTTGCAAGAGCTCAAAAGGTAAAATTAAAAAACCTACCCATGATAGGGGACCATCAATGTTTACCCAACATGCTTGAGAATGGCTGTAACCATGAATTTCAAAATTTAAAGGAAGGGCTACAGAGCATGTGCAGCTATGTGTACTTAAGTATGCTTCCTGTAGACACTTCCTGGTTTCAATGTGAGGCAACCAGCTGAACGTGGAAAACCAGACTAATTTCCCCAATCCTAATAACTACAGCATACACCAGTGCCTGCTTACAGCATTGGATTTCAGGTAAAAGACTGAAAATATACATTAAAATAATGGAGACTAAACAACCTCTAGGAATACTTCACATGTAGCTAATCTAATTATACACAAAATTTGAAATCACGTACCAAACATACATTATATCAGAAGCTACTTTATCATTGGGGCTTTAAGCAGCTGCACAAGCAGAACAATCAGTAGCGTAACCTCCGAGTATGTCTTACTAATCCAGAACCTGACACAGGCTACCGGACCGAGCCAGAACTGGAGTATGTCCAGTATATTCATGATATAGTACACCAGGGCACACATTCTATGTTAAAGTGGATCCATTAGCGCAAGAAATTCAGCTCAGTGTGGTGTTTGGGCAGAGAAAGTCACCTAGATTGTCATACGACAGCGACAAACAGGTCTGCAGGCCATTTATAGGGCTGAAAGGGGAGGAAAAATAAAATGCTCAACTACATTACAGTACTCTGCTCTGATTTTGATATTTATCCATGGGACCGTCTTTAATCACTGCAGCAGAAAGGTTTCAGAACTGCAATTCAGTTAAAACCTGGATCAAACACTGGACAGTTAGTGATCCATATCCAAGTCTTGCTTCATCTCATCTCCCGTAGGACACGCAGGGCAGAGTGCATTGCACAGTCAGCTAGAACAATGTATTTCAACACCTGAAAACTGTACAAGGAGCTTACATACCAACCAGAAAACCTCCCAATAGGGTCTGCCAATGGCCCGTTTGTTCCAAAATGTCAAAATTACCAACCTTTAAACTGTTTGCATCACATACATAACAGTTTGCTAATAATCCGACAATGTAAGAAACGGCTTACACCTAAATAGGCACAATACTATGACTTGATAGCAATTAAATAGTGAAAATTATGTTTAAAAAGTCAAACCAAGGTTAAAAATATAGGACTAAGTTGTTTAGATCATTCTTCTCTAGAAAAGGCACTGTTGGCAGGTATGTAACACGGATTAGAGTAGGACTAGTGTCTTCTTAGTATCTTAAAATTAAGGTTTCCCCATCACCAAAACATTAGTACAAACTACTAGTGAAAAGGCAGAGCAAACAAAATGGAGGACAGCTGGTCTTTATGCAGCGTTAATAACAAACCCCACTCCTGTAACAGTCCAAACGTTGCTGATCATTAACGGAAATGCCGCAGTCTATGAGCTCATCGCGTATGGATCCAGACACATTCCTGGTCTCACGTCTCCCTAATGATGGCACGCTACATAGGTGTGTGGGGGATAAAAAAATTAAGTACGAGAGTAGAATAAACACTTTGGGTCTAGTCAAGGCTTTAACTGAAATTGACTTTTCTAGACTGTAGAATGTTGGGGGCCCCATCTGTTGATGTCCACAGGCAAAGCAAGTCTGAATTTTTTCCATTCGTAATAGGGGAATTATAGACTTCTGAACAAGATGTCATGCACACCACCCTAAATAAACCCTAAATGCTTGGAAATAACCAGTTAATGCAGTGCGCCAATCAGAGTACCGAATTTTAAGGTGCTCATGATGTCACCCTGTAGGTCAAGATCTGCTATACCTACAATAAAAGCTCACCACGGATGTAGGGGGCTTCCAAACCCAATGACATGGGGTCAGATGGGACTTTACTGCAGACTTCAGGTCTAGGGATTGACACTGGGACCCGGCCAATTCTCATGTCTTTGGTGACGCTAAGGCTATGACAAGCAGTTTCATCTCATGTAAGGTACACATTCCCTATTCTGTATCACATGGGCTGATGTTACAGTAGGAAAACAGTAACTACCCAAACATGAGAAAAAGTGTAATGAAACCAAGGGTGACGCACCACGATACCATATTAACAGCCGACAAGTTGTACGCTTGTTACACATAAACTAGGCAGTGACACTGATAATGATAACCAGACTACTCGGCAAACCAGAGTATGATATGCACAGGAACAGTCAGCTACCTTAACATTAGTATCAGAGATCTACCTCGTCTAGATAACACGGCTTGGTCCAGAAGTCACCCTGCCAGCGACTGACCCACCAATGGAAGACGGAACAGCATACCCTAGAAGAGTGGCGCGGAATAGGACGGAGCTGCTAGGGCGCCAGTACCAAAAGGCCATCCGTCTATAAACTAGATCCTCGGGACTGTTACTCAGCCTTCAACCGAGGACAATATCAATTTGTTCTGGCGTACGTACTGGGAACTATTCACTAAACTAAGTGATATATCAGATCGTACATTAGGAACCGCGATTAGTTGCTGTAAAATAAGCTGAGGAGGCCGTTCATGTTCTTCATCCACTGCGCTTTACACGGGGTACAATAAATAAAGACGCGAGTGCCGCAATCTAATAATAAGCATTGTCAAGGTCTCCGAGCGGGACGGGAGTATAGAAAACATGGGAAAGCAAATACTGGAAGATATCTGCTCCGCAGCTCGCTCCGGGGCATGACCCAGAGAGCACTCACTGCGTTTCTATCACCCCCAGTGTTTATGCGCGCAACAGCAGGTTGCATAAGCGTGAATCAGAGCTTCTGAAAGCAGGGAAAGCAAACAGGATCTAATGCCCAGGGAGGGGAGGCAGCATATGGAAGCAAAGAGTCAGGATGTGCCACAGTCAGGTGTGGGCATGAACAGGACCACCAGGAAAGAGCATGAATGATAGGGGGGGGCAAGGGTCTTGTGAATCAGACTGCAAAGGGGAGACACTGAACACAATAGAATATATGTGAAAAGACAAGGCTAAATCCTGTAACTCCACCCCTGTGACCAACAACTCCCATCAAGCAGAGGACCACATCGATAAATAAGTCAATATAAGAGGAAAATACACTGGATGAAAGCAAGGGGCGGGGTTGGGCTTTACAAGACGTGATGAGGCAGGAAAGCGGACAGTCACGGATAAAGGGCAGCGCATCCTTACCGTTAACAGGGGCGAAGCTGATCACATCCAGGGTCCGCTGATAAACGGGGAGTTGGGCGTGGCCCGTGTACCCTCACTAACTATAGAGGCTGGGTGTACTCATACCATGACCGGATCCGGAGAGGCATTCCCGGTCTACCGAAGTCCTGGGGCTACCAGCTGTCTGACTGTACACCGACACCACACCCACTTACATACAGCGCTCTTCCCCAATAGTCACAAATTCCATGTCAGATCACCCAGTCCTACAATCCGCGCACCACACCCACCAGCATCCAAAGCCAGCAGCCACCCTGCACCACCAGCCACCGATCACACATACACCGCTGCCCCGGCGGATAGAACGCTGAACCACACCCAATGGTACGTTATAACCCAGCCAATGCATCAGACCATTCAGCACCATATAGAGCACTAGAATGGTAGCCTATAGACCACACCCTTCTGTACCCCAGATGCCGCCATATCAACCTTACACCCACAATCCGAAGCAGGCTAACAGCGACCCCAACACCGCAAGGCTAACCCACCCCAATTTACACGCCAGTTAGCCCGAGCTATAGGATTCTCCTGCCCCACCCCCTGTACATTGAGCACATTAGCACGTATGCCTGTTTGACTAATTATAACTTTCACTCTCGTCATAGCACAGCCCGCTAGTTTAAATAGCCCGAGCTCGCTCACATGCACTTACCTAACCCAGTCACAGAAGTCTGGGTACCCCGGTGCCCACCGTCCTAAACATCATGCCCTTTAATACGAGCTTCCCGATCACAGACAGTCTATGTACCCGACACCCACTCTGAGGAAGCAGCCCCCAGCACACCCCACCCTACACACAGCACCCGATCACGTACACTCCGGACCGCTCACGGTAGCCACTCACTGCCAGGCTTTAACTTGTCCACGCCAGAGGATCACCGCTCACGCCAGACCTGCACCCTATTTCAACTTCAGCAGCGCAGCGTCCAGAGCTTCTCAAAGGGACCGCTCCCTCCCGCTGACCTGTCCTATATCCCCGCAACTCCCAGCAAGCCGGCTCCAAACTCCGATCAGCTGGCTGCGTGATGACGCACACGGACTCCTGCAAGTCGCACCCAATCAGCAGCAGCGCGAGCCGCCCTCGTGAATAATTAATGCCTCAGGGACCACGATTGGCCACTCCTCCAGGAGCCTAACTCTCCTCTTATCGCATCGACACACGCCCCTTAACAGGTGATTGACGTTGGATCATGTACTCTGACGTGTCAAGGTTCTTGGAAGTCTCCGCCCACCAATTCGCCACGCCTCCCTTGATTTGCTGGAAAAGACATCTGGTACGTCAGCCAATTCTTTCGATGACGCAGTTTTCTCCGGTTGCATGACGGGAGATGTAGTCAAGTACGTCTCCTAGGGCTCCTGTGAGTTGGCATTTTTAAAGCTGGGGATTTAATGCGAAGGGTGTTACCGAGCGCCTCTGACGTCACTAAAGGCGGTGTTTCATTCCTCGATCAATGAATTGTAGAGCGAATTGTAATCTAGTTAGTCCTGTCGAGAGGATTTAATCCAGTGCTGCGCACATTGTTGTAAAGTTTGAGAAAGTCATAGAAAGTAAAGATGTTTCTAGAATACAATTAATTCTTATTTGCAAAAAGCATATAGTTAGTGCACTGAGATGGAATGTAAAGAGCCGCTAAACATCTGTCCTCTGATGGTAGCCATCTGTCGTTTTTCATGACAGAACGAGGCCTATGCGATCTACTGAGACCTGCTTTCTGTGGATGTTTGACAGCTGGCTTGATGATGTCAGCAAGCAGTTTAGCCAATCAGCTGTGACTAAATCCTTACACAATCATCTCTTGTTGCTCCTGCAGTGAGGTCTGTGGGAATTACACATTTCTAACTCCACTCCAATCTATGCATGCCCCCAACAGTCCTGTTTTAAAGGGACAGTCCCAAATGTTGGGCACTGTTCGGGGTAGTCCGACTGGTCCAAAGATTTCACTTAAAAGATGGCTATTCAGGAAAGATGGGTGGGTAGCCATTTCTTCTGCCCCGCCTACTACTGGGGCAGTCCTGCTCAACTTAGGGGCCACCCCACCCTTCCTGTGTCACACAACCCAACACTGGGGTCCCATTTTGCATGTGATATGTTGGGTGGCATGCAATCCATGTTACCGCATGGGAATTTAGAGAGTTACTGAGCATGTGTAAGTATGCTTCCTGCTTACATTTCCTGGTTTCTGTAAAGGCAACTGGGGGAGGAGTTAAAAGAGGCTGAAGTCTGCCATTGTCAGAAAGAACATTTTCCCATTTGTCTCTGGCACCAGGCGAGCGCATGAAGATGCTCAGTACCAGGGGGGTACTTAGAGTATTTGGCACCTGGGGCAGATCCTATGTTTGACGAAAACCCCCTCTACCATGTAATGTAAAAACACCCACCAAAATGTAATGTTTGCAAGAATTTACCCTCCCCTTTCTGCACCCTCAGGACTTGCTTACTTGTTCTGTGGTGACCTAGTGGGGTTTTTCACGAGGGGACACACTAGGTAGCGGTGGACTTGAAGATCAGCGTGTCACCCAGGAAGCTCAGCACTTACTGCTCCGCAGCATCAGCAGGGTTAATGCTGATCAACAGGGTTGACACAGACAGAGCATAGCGCTCTGCAACAGATGCACACAGACCTGCGAGTCTTGAGGCTGAAGGTCTGTGTGACATACCCTCTTGATGAGTGGCACCCCTTGCCCGCCTCCCAAGTACGCCACTGCTTAGTTGGAATGAGAATCAGTTTTTTGATGTGCCTATTGCCAGGGATCTGTGTGTTCCTCTTGATGTCATTTCACATACTTCAACAGTTTCAAACCTGAGTTCACGTAAGCCCATTCGCCGAATTGAAAAAAAAAAATTGTAAAGAGCTTGAAAAACAAGTTTACTGCATTAACGCCAGAACAAAGGAACGGTATAGCAGATCCTTCACAGGATGCGTAACAAGGAGACTCAAACAATAACTACTGCCGTAATAGGGTTCTAGTCTTATTCCACAACTATTCTATGAATCAAACGTCACAGTTCATTCAGATTAAACATAAATCCTGCCCAGTGTCTCGGAAAGCAAATAAAGATATACGGGCAAAATCACAGGTAAGTTTATGTCTGACTACAAACTACTTAAGACCGTTAACCATTTTAGTACCAGATCTGATCAGATCTATTACAACACATGAATTAAGAGGGCTCTTGTGCAACACATGCATATTGGCACCTCAAATAAGTGGGATGACAATGTAGAAAGATACAGAAAGTCATGTAAGTTCTCAGTAACTGAGGTGTCTTCATTAGACCTCTTACATTGCCTCTGGGGAAGAGACCTCAGAGTTACTGAAAGCTTATGTTACTTTGGTCCAATTAAAGACATCAGATTCTGATCCCATCACCTCTTGGGCCAAAACAGCCTCACTTAAAATATTAAGAGAAATCTGACACTGTTCTACATTTGGTATTACACTGATTCATAGGGATTTGCCTTAAATGGGAACTCCTACCATTTTTTCGCCCCTGCATGAAGCATATTCATATTGTCAATGGGGTACCACCAAGTGGCTTTCAAGTTAGAAGAATTAGCTTTACAAATATCAGAGGATCATGGGCACTTGCCTGAAACAGAAATATATGATAGTTACTATTTATGAGTGAAATATTATTCGTTGCAACCATTGGACAAAGACTAAAATATATAGTATGTTGGGCGTTCTCTTTGATGTGGAGCCTGGTCTGGCTTCTTACTAATACAGACTTAACGATCTCTGAAAAATTAGGCATTACTACAGGCATCTCTACATAAGTGTTTCAGGACCAACTTTCTTAGATGAAGATAACCCTCCTCTCTGGCTCCTCTTTGGATCATACCACCCAGTGCTTCACACTTCAGTAACGTGAGTCAAGATGGCTACAATAGTAACAAATCTTGCTTTATCTGAAACAGTAGGCAGCACATTAGATGAAGCTGATTAGATTATGTTCAACTAAGGTTTTTCTCAGGTTTGCCCCATATGCAAATTAATTTACATGTACTGTAGCGGTTATTTCAATACCACTGTCACAAGGAAAGAAAGCCAACTATTTTTAGGCTTTTGTAACTTCACTAGCAGGATGTATAGATTGCTTCTTAAGGTCTACATGTATATGGGTTTTTTTAACTCTAGTGTAAGTTCAGAACAATATGCTGCCTCTTTCTGATGATATGTAGATAAGTATATGGAACAGTTCAACATAGACGAGTCATTTTTTCTTATTGACTGATTTATATAGCACCATCGTATTCTGCAATGCTGTACAATGGGTTAACAAGACATAGCATGTAGTGCATCTCCTAACAATCTGGATTCACAGACAAAACCCTGCTCAATAGTAGTTTATAATGGTTTACCTAATGCACCAGAAAATCCATGTCTAGTCCTGATAATAAAAAAATTTGATTCAATGCTGTTGATAAATATATAACAAAAAAGGAGATTAAAAGTAATTTTAACCAGAGTAGGTCAATATACCTGTATATATACAAATTAATAATATTAATTTATCAATTTTATGTACATCATAACTGCATATGTTCAAATGAACTTTATGATCACACTAAAATAACACTTTTTATATGTGGAACACTGTAAAAAAGAATCTTTTTATATGTGGAACACTGTAGAGACCAAAGTTGGTCAATGAAATATCCATGTGTGGGTAAGAAATGTGTTCTCTGCAGCTGCACACTATATGGAGTAGTTTGGCTTAGTGGATGGACCATCAAGTAAATAAAACTTGATATGACTAATATAACTCTCCTTAAGACTTAAAGGTACTTATTGTATGTCTACGGCTCCTGGACCTTCAAAATTAAGTATGAAGGTGCTGTTTAAAATGCCAAGTGTTAAATCCATGCCCAATATTTTATAGCCTGTCACTGTCTGGAGAGGATTGGAGCATGGCTCTTCTGAAAGCAGATGGATCATACCATTAGCATATTAAGTGCAAGTTAATGTTATATCCTGATATTTTGTCACACGCAACCGTCAGCTGACTTCTTTTGCGTTAAGAGTTCATTGTGCCTGCCTTAACTGGAATGAGCTGATTAAAATGTTCCACAAATGTCTGCGTATTTTAATGTTTCCTTGTAACCTGTCACTGTATGACTCTGATTGAGTCACACAGAGTCTGACTCACTGGAGTAAGCTGCAGCCATAAAGCACATAAAACAAAGCACCTCTGTCTCATGATTTTTAAATAGGTTTTCTTTTGTCTATATTTGCACATTGCACCATGTTTTCCTTCTGACTGTAGTGTAAGTGGTCCACTGAAATTAAAGGGATAATTTAGCTTCTAAATACCTGGAAGCCATGTGCGAACTGTATGTACTGTTATCCTCTATACACATAGTACTTTGATCCCTACTTTTCACTCCAGAATCCCAACAGTAAATGAAAATGAAAGGCTGTATGCTTCTCAAATATGGTGCCCTATAACTTACAAAAACCCATAAAAACAGAATTGAGTATTTCTGAACTCAGGGCAAATATTAGAATCTATTTAGCAGGTTTTTTTCCATTAGCTTTTGTAGATGAATTAAATATTTTCAAATACAAATCAGAATAAGTGTTTTTTTTCCCTAATTTGAACCATATTTTATTGTTTTATTTATATAATACAGTATATGATACGATCAAAATAATGGTAATGGGAAAAAAATATAATTTGTGTAGAGACAGTAAACGAGAAAGAAGAAAATTACAGCTAAACACAAACACCACAGAAACACCAAAACATTCTCACAAAAGGTACACAATTTGAAAAACAGTCCTCGCAAAAAGAGGTGAAAAGTTTTAAAAATTGTCCTGATTCTTCACAAATTACGATAAAGGTTTTGATTGCCGATATTTTATTTTGTCATAAAAATATGAATCTATGCCACCATAGACAAGGGAGGGCTGGGACCATTAAAGATCGTGATAGTTCCAGCTAGAAGACGCCATAGAAGTTGACCTAAGAACACTTTGGAAAACAGACTTTGATTTCACTTTTTAGTCTTATTTAGCCAAAATTAGGAACTCTCCAGGTTTGGCCCAGAGACTCCGGCTAAAGCGCTACTTCTCAGTGTCTATGGGTCACTTCGAGGAAACTCCAGGTCGCATTCCTCACTTTCCCTCCAAAAATAGCGTGTGTCCGGCAACATCACCAGGACCTCCCACCAGTATTCGGCAAGGTAATCTGGAGACAGAAAGTTCCCAGGCATGTATATACCACACATTACGACCCACCAAAACATTATCATTACATTTTATTTATAGAATGCCATCAGATTCCACAGTGCCATTACAACAAGGGGGGAGGGAATACGAAATTGACACTAACATTAAAATAAATAAGCAAAATCAACTATAACATAGACAAACATAAGAAATAATGGTACAGGAGAGAAGAAGATTTGAGGTCAGACACTAATTATAGGCAGATTACAATGAAAAAATGATGTTATCTGCCATCAAGCAGTTGTACTTTATTTGTGAAAGTGTTAATATATAAACCATAAAAGGTGCCATTTTGTCTTACAACATAAATCAGTCTGGATTTTTACTAAAACTTCCTTGTGAATTCATTTAATTTGGCCCTTAAGCTTATTCAGCAGTCTTTATATGTCTCTTCAAGTCATGCAAAGATGATGTTAATGAATATTTTAAGCACGAGAACAGCCTAAATTAGCTCAAACGGAATCTATTTTTGACTGCTTGCAATCAATTTTAAAGGAAGTGTTTACCGATGACAACTTCAGCACAATAATCTTGCATTTCTTAACCAAGTATACTCTTGAAACATTTGGCATGTCCTGTATATCCTGTGATGTCAATGGAGTCTTTGTGAATTTACGGGCATATTTCGAAGAGGTTGGTCAATGAACATAAAGTTGGAATTGGCAAAGGCATCTATTGTAGAAATATTTTAGACAATAAAACAAAATATTACCAAAGAGTTTCATCTATGCGTTGTCACATGTTAGAGGCATTAATATTTATGTAATGATGTTAACACTTCTATCATTTTTACAGTTGTGTAAACGGACAATTAACAAACCTAACCTGCGCAGGCATGGAGCTGCCCAAAGACTATGGAAGCAAAATGTCCTGCATCTTCTTGAAACTCATTCATCTAAGCTCAGGGAACAAAATATACCTCTTTATTTTCTCAGAACCTCATGAGATTAGAGGACACCCCAGTGACATCATAATAAAGGAGATCATTCTGCTCCATTGGTTGAGATTTACTTTTAAGCAAAAGCAGCTCCAGCACTGATTTCCAATTAAACATCTACCATGTCACCTTAGTATGCACTTTTTTGGTGAGTTTGCATGCACTTATCATTACCACTGCATAAAAGCATAAAAGGTGATTTCGACATAACCCTACTTAAAATTATCACTGGGAGTCTCTTTATTTTTATGCCTTTTATAGTGAAAATATTAAAAGGATATAAATTTGAATACACAGAACCAATACATGTATTATTAAGAATAGCAAAAACAGAAGTGGGGTCTTAGAGGATTAACTATTTTAAAACTTTCTGGTGGCATAATTGGTAACACATTTAATAAAAGACCATTTATACGTTTATTAAGAATCTGTGTCACAATTCTAGTATATTCCCTTCAAACCGCATGACATTCCTTAGACAATTGGAGGATCTTATCAGCTACATAATCCACTTATAAGGTAGCACCGCTCTTTCCCATTATACTGATTATAGCACATAATATACCGTATGTCAAAGATATATTAAAGATAGACATGTCAGTTTAATTCAACTTTTCCAAATGATCCTTAACTGCTCAAACCAGTTTACCCAGAAGAGCAGGCAGATTGGATCACCCATATAACTTGTACAAAGCTATACTCTCATCCTCTGATGAAGGACCTACACACCGTTGGAGGGCCTACAACAGCTGCTTAAACTATAGCTACATTTTGATGATGCCTCATTCTGTGACCTCACAGAGTTCTATAATGAGTCCTTTCTACCTTCAACTACCGTACAGCAATTACCAGGTTGCTACCAACAGTGTGTGTATATAATTAAAGATGTTAACCTCATTGCTTTTAATCTTCTACCATTTCTTCTGTATAAATAAAATGCAATAATATTATTTTGGCAACCTATATTTTAGTAACCAAAGGATGTGACATGATGCCATGTATACAGCTGAACTGCTGATAGAATCAGCAAGTTATTTCTCATATAATCTATGGTAACTGAGATTTTTCCAGTGCAATTGTTTCTGGCACTTTGTGGTTAGAATATCCCTATGGGTTAAATTGCTATACTATCGGACAACTGTTTAAGAGCAGCGTTGTGTAGGGCAAGGTTACACATGCTGAAAAAGGGGCAGGATAGTGTTAAATGATGTAATGTAATAAGAACCTATGGGTTTATTACACTGGCTATGGGCTCTAGAAAATTATTGGATGGCTGCCACTTGGATGACAACATAGTAATAGAATACTTCTCCTCAAATCTAAAGCTTGATGAATTCTATATGTGTGTACTCTTTACTCTTATAGACCAAGCATGAAAATCCAGCATTGCTCATTTTCAGATGAATGTCTCTTAGACTGTGACTAGCTGTCTTTAAACTGTTATCGTATAGTTTTAACAATTGCTACTGCCAGCTAGAAGATTAGCAGACCTTGTTACAGATGGAATTAAGTTCAGGCAATCAAACATTATCAGATATCTGGTGTCAGACCAATCACAATGAGAAAAGGGAGGGATTATGGAAACTCATCTGATCCCAGTGACTTGGCAAATCCAGTTTTTTACAAGATGACTTAACACATTCTTTGGGGCAAGTGGCTGATGAGCAACTGCATACCTTTACACGCTGGCACCTGTCCAGAACTTTAATACTGTCCTTTTATTGTTTAACTTTGCATATTTGTCAGTGACTATCATCAATCTATTGGCAACAAAAATATGGAGATACAACCTGATGGTTTGACTATTGAATTGGTTGCTACTTTTCATACATAACTCCCAATGATTAAAATGGAAACCATAAAATTCTTTACATTTTGATGAGGTCTCAATTTTAATGGGATAACTCTCAAGTACCCCAATTTTGTAAAATCAAGCACATAGGAAGCTATCTCCACAAATGAAATTCACTGACTTTAAACATGGCACTCTCATAGGATGATGCCTTTGCCATAAGTCAGTTTGTGAAATTTCAGCCTTGCTACATCTGCCCTGGTCCACTGTAAATGCTATTATTGTGAAGCATTGTCACTACAGAGTTCCAAACTGCATCTGGAAGCAACATCAGCACAAGCATTGCGCGCCAGGAGAGGAAGTCTGATAGACAAATCTGGGTTTGGTGGAGAACACTAACTACTGGAATGGATAGTGCCTACTGAAAAGTTTGGTGGAAGAGGGGTAATGGCCTGGGGCTATTTGTCAGGGTTTGAGCCCCTTAGTTCCAATGAAGATATAGCAGCCCCTGTTTGGGGGAAGACCATTTCCTGTTCTAGCATGACTGTGCCCTTGTGCAAAAGACAAGGTCTCCAAAGACATGACTTTACAAGTTTGGTGTGGAACTGAAGTGGCCGGCACAGAGCCCTAAGCTCAACCCCACTGTACACTTCTGGGATTAATTGAAACGCCGACTGCGAGCCAGGCCTCACAAATGCCCTTTTGGCGGAATGGGCACAAATCCCCAGAGACACACTCCAAATTCCTAGGAAGTTGCCTTGAGCAATGTGGGTAACGTGCGTAACAATGCCTCATCAACGGTACAGCCGTTCCTGGGGACGGAGTTCTTCATCTCTAGCTTTTCAGAGGGATGGAGTGTGTCAGAGTTAAGACGCAAGGCTAGTCATCCATCAGTTTCTTATTTCTCTGGGCAAGGGAGTAGTGTTTGGTAACACCCATTCTCTGTCCACATCAGGCTACCCCCTTCTATACAACTGCTCGCACACACCGCTGTGTGCAGTGGGCCATGCCACCATATACAAACCTTCCCCTTCACAAAGCTAAGAAAAGGGGGAACTCCAGCTAGTCTGCCCTGGGAAGTTCCCAGGTATGGTGGGGATGCCATCGAAAAACTGGGCATTAAAGAAACTGACTTGCAGGCCTGTTAATCAGCTCTGGTTTCCAGAAACTACAGGTGAAACCCAGAGAGCTCCATGGTATATGCATCATACACAGGTATCCCACCAAAGATTTAATAATTACAGTATAGAACAACATTATTATTTTTATTATTATTCTAAATATTATTATTATTAATTTAACACCATTGTATTACAACATAAATGAATCAAAATACAAAATGAATAAGATTATTTCCTTTGAAAGCTGGTGTTCTATCATGTGAGTTAATCAGTAAAGTGATCAGCTGACCTCTGATTTCAGCAGCTAGTTTTTTTCCTTTGCTGATGACATTGAAAAGGGTGATTACGGAAGCCCTTAAAGTAATCCTGTTTACTTTGGGCAGTTTTAACTTTACCAATGGAAAAAGATCTACCAGCTTCTGTTTGTCCATCCGCCTGGCTAACTCCTGTCCATGTCTGACAGCAAGTGCTGCTACTGTGAGGACTGGGGCTTGGGCCAGTAGGATCTCATGTACTCAGAGGATGAGGAACTGGGCCTGACAACAGTCTATTTGAAGAGCATTATTTATATATGGATCTATTTTAGCTGACCTCATACAAAGTTTATCCCTAAGAGCTGACAACCTGAAAATAGTACACAAAAAAAAGCTAAAATTCAGCGCATACCCAGTGAAAACCATTCACGAACACCTATCTAAAGCATAAATGTTCTGTCATACTACATGGTTATATATTGCCCAGCCTGTCACTATGTGAAATTACTCCGGTGCTATCTAATTTTAACCCAAATGAGACTCTCAAACAATTTAAAGCCTTCTCTGGACACAATTAATGAGGCGCCTGTATGTCAGGTGGGGCTGCTCAACCCAAAGATTTAGTCAGAACCTGCAAAAAATATATGAAAATATATTTATTTATCTTGCCATTTAGGCTTTTTAGGCTGTGTACGCCTCTATTATTGTATATTTTCTGAACCTGAAAATAGTGTATTGGAAAATATCTTGCTACAGCTTTTGATATTTTTAGGGATTTACTTTTCCAATTGTGACCTGTTGTCTAGAATACAGTGGAAAGCTGATATTGTGTGGTATTTTTTTAGATACATATTTTTTCAGTGTTTATGCAGTTTCTGTTTATTTGATGGAAAGGACTGACAACTGCATACAATATTACCAAAGCAGTATCAAGAATAATCTTTTAATACTGTATACAGTGTATTTATAGGAAGTATTGTACATACAAAGAGTAGATACTACTGACAATACATATTGTGTATAATACCTCATCTACCTCAGTAAGAAAGTACTGTTATTTAACCCTTTCAGTTCCCTTAAGAAGTACTGATAAATCCTTAAAAACCTGAGCCAAGAAGCCCATTAGGACATACCGGTACATCCTGATCAATCATGTGTAACAGTGACAAATTATGTGTCGCACAGACATATCAGAAGGAGGAGAGGAAGAAAAAAGTATCCCCCCTTCTAAAAAAATAATAAAAATGAAATAACTAAAAAAATATTTAAAAAACCCAAACATTACATTTATTATTGTGCTGTTTTTTTGGTGGGGGGGGGATTTTAAATTTGGATCTGGACCTTGGGTCTGCCCCTGCAGTTTTAGCAGCCTGAAGCAGCCAATCACTAGCATCTCGATAGACCCTCTTGGAAATCTCCTGTGAACTAGCACTGGAGCTGGCTGGCAGTATACTACACCTGTTCACTGGTTAGGGTGACCACATCAGCCATGTTTTCCAGGACACAAATAATTTACATATTGGTGACCAGTCCAGATAAAATGCTACCCTGCAGTATATGGGATGTATAGATCATGCAAAGTAACTAATTAGTCCAAAGTGGGAGGATGTACAGGGGCTGGCCACATGTCCCCTGGCGGTGCGGCGCCGGGACTGGCTGCTTGGAGCAGTATGGGGTCTCCCACACTGGCGTGGTACCGGGTAGGTGACACTTGGGCTGTGTTATGGGAATTTAAGGAAAGTCTGCATGAAATATAGAATTACAGAAATATAAGATTTGATGGATGATAAGAAGCAAATTCAGCCTATCTAGTCTGTCCATTATGTCCTGCAGTAAAAACTGCCAAACCTACTTGGTCCTTGGTCTTTATGTCCTAGACTATATGCTTGTTTGATTTAAGCCCTCCCCGCTTTTTTGTTTCTGCAAGCCCAAATTGTCATGTGATACACTATCCATTGTACAGCACTGCAGAATATGATGGCACTATATAAGTCAATAAATAATAGTTTACTATCCTATGTATGTTTAAATTCCGCCACCATATTCACTATTGGGCTCTTACTTTTTCTGCACAGTATTTTTTTCTATATTTTAACGTTCGCTTACCTATCAATAAAATATAGCTACTTTAAAGCATTTAATGGAAACATAGCTACCAAAGGAAAAAATACCATTAAAAGTTCATGATAACTTATTTAAAGCTCATGCTATCCTTGCTGCACCAGTTACTGCTCTTGTCTGAATGTTACTCAATACTGGCTTTATGGAGCTGTGCTTGTTACACTGGGATTTTGGCTATTGCTTGCGCCATCTTTGTTTCTGGAATGTTCCTATAAGAGACAGCAGCACAGAACTTTCCATGGTGATACAGATGTCAGCCTAAACATGGATAATGTTTGGATAATGCTTTAAATAATAATTTGAGATCCTTTTTCAAGAATACATTGTAAAAACTTGCAAACAAGCATTGGGAATCTTTTTCCTGTAGCGGAGACTCATTTGAGTTACATAGTTGTGGTATTAACAGTTAAGTTCATGTTAGCTTTTAAAATAAAAATAAGAAATAACTATAGTTGTGTTTTTTAGACTGTCAGATACCTCTTCATTGTTGAAGCCAAGCCAGTTTAATGAAACCTGTTATGCACTTTAGTAGACCAGTATTCATAGAATAAGATGAAATCACACAAGGTTTCAAGATGTCATAAGATGTAATATTTCAAGATTCTTTTTGTGCATTAAGTATGAAGCGGTTGGTATAAGGTATTATAAAAGAATAAAATATTAGTGCAGCTGGTACTATAAACAATCCTTTGTATATAAACTTCCCCTATACCATACCTTCTAGAGTCTTATGTTTATCATTTTAAGGAAAAGTTATAATAAGCTGACAGGTTAAATAAACCAGACTCTCCTACTTCAAGTCTAATATGACTATTATTGGTTGTATACCTGTAATATTCTACTAATCTTAACGGTACAGTGTGTAGGAGAAGTAATCACAATTACCTACTGCTAAACAGAACTACAAAACATTATAGCTCTGTGTATTTTATCTGGACCACCTACAACACTTATCTTATTTGGGTACCACCCTGCCTCATCAGCCTCATGGTTCACATTCAGAGATGACCCCCCCCACTGCGTTTCATGTGTAATTAAGGGGTCAGGCAGAGCCACATGGGCACCCCTGTGTACACCGTTGCACAGGCATCCAGCTATCCTATGTTAGCAGCAAAAACAAGACTTGCAGTTTTCACATAAATCATATGACAATGTGGGGTTGACTGGCTAGTGCCTGCTTGTCAGTCTGGTTCCGGAAGTGCCACAGGATCTTAGCCCTGCTATTCTCCACAACCTTCTGTTGAATCTCACATTTGGACTTCGGAGGGTTTAGCAGATGTTCCTGTACACAATGCCAACTACTTGGTTGTGCCATTCAGTGTACGCTGTTCCTGCGAGCATCTTACACCCTGCCACTATGTGTTGGACTGTCTCAGAAGCCTCTCTACATAGCCTGCACCTTGGGTCCTGTCTGGTGTGGTAGATGCCTGCCTCTATGGATCTGGTGAGTATTGCCTGCTCTTGTGCTGCCATTATGGTACCCTCAGTGCTGTCTTTGAGTCCAGCCCTGTCCAGCAATGTCCAACAATTTTCCAATGTCAGCCACCTCAGCTATTTGTCGATGGTACATCCCATGCAGAGTCTAGGCTTGCTATGGTACTTCCTCTACTTGATCTTCCTTCCATGTCTGTTACTAGTTGAGGCATTCTCTCAGCAGCTCATCTTTGAGTGCCACCATACTGATGTACTCCCAGATGCTCTAGGTTTCATCCGGGACGGTAGCTTTGAGACTCCATGTCCTTCTTTGGCCAGCTCACTATGCCTGCAGGGTATCTGATTACTGGCAGGGCGTATGTGTTCATGGCTTGGATCTTGTTCTTCCCATCGAGCTGGCTCTTCAGGATCTGCCTTATCCTTTGGTTCCTGGATGATGCTGCATTGTTGTTCCTATGTGACTGTTGGACACCAAGGTACTCACCGCTACACGGGAGATCAGGCTGACGTTTGACACCCTGGACTCCCCCCCTGCCTGCAGAAGCCAGCATCGCCTGTAACAGCTGTCGGCATGAACACCGGAAAACTGTTACAGGTTTAAATGCCGAAACGTGTGAACGGGCATTCCCTTCGGGGTCGCATCACTGCTGACGTCACCCTGGAGGTCCTCGAAGAACAGGATATCCCTGTCATCGGTGCAGGGGGTTCGAAAGGGAGGAGAGTGAGAAACCATGTTTCTCACTCTTCTCACATACTGCAACACAAATCAGCAAGAAAAAAAAAAAAGTGTTTTACATTAAAAAAAATCACTGTCACGGATCTGGATAGTCCGACTGACGACCTCCGCTGACTTGTGCTCCCTTAGCCTGGGACAACACACTCTTCCCCCAGTTTCCCAGTCACTAGCCGAGACTCATTGTAGGGTATAAACCAAAACGAAGACTGATGTATTTCTCACACACAGGGCTGGATATATCCAGCAGAACACATGTTAACATAAATTAAGATATTGGGATACAAACCGCCCCCTTAATCTGCCTCCCAGAGACAACAGGGGCAGTAAAGGGATTGACAGTACAAAAGGGTCCCAACCCCCACTATCTATTACTGGCCCAAATCAGTTCCAAGGTTTGGCTGGGGTAAATGTCTGTAGTGGTGGAACTTGGGGGGGGGGGTGGAGACTGATTTATACAATATGTCTTCCAGAGATAATACCCTCAGCAAGTGATGGGATTATATACTGCTGGGGGTAGTCTTTACAAAGTCAGGGCCCATAGTCAATAGGGAGAAGGCTGGCTGTCAGGCCTCTCCAATGGCCCCAGTGATGGAGGGTTCCGTCACAATCACTAAAGTAATATAATAAATAATAATAAATAAAACAATGAAGTGTCAAGTGTCATGGTGACATCACTGGCATTAATAACATGCTCAAGAGGTCCCTAAGAGTTGAATTTTAAAAAAAATTATAAAAAAGATAAAAAAAAAGAAAACTATATGAGTGGACCCTAAAACTGTTCTGCATATTCACCATTAAATGGGCCAACACAAATATTCTGTTGAAGTAGCTTTCACGTTCCTTTACAGATATGGAGGTTAAGATATTCTGAATTAAGTCACTGGTATTTAAGCAGGGATTTAACAGTGCGAGTGCTACAGAGGCGCAAAAAAGGATGTCATACATTTGAAAAAATGAATATTTTTTTTACTTGATTGTGTTGCTTTAGTAAAATGATGGCATTTAACCCCATTCCTATGTGTGCTTACCCTGCGATACAATACAATACTGTCACCTGCATGATCTTTGATATATATAAATCTATAAATATTAGATAAATGTATCAAGAAGGGAGGGTTTTTTTCAGAATAATACTTAGTTTTTGTTAGTTTCTTTATTTGCTTTGGCATACATGGGGAAATAATAGTGAAAATATTTTTTCTCTTTTTTGCATTGTTTACCATTATATCATGTGATGTGATGCATGGTTTGCCTTAAACTAGGTATCTATGGGTAGTTTATCTTGTCCTTTAAAAAATATACGTTAAGCTATTTGTAAGGGAGACCAAAAAAAAAATGGCCTGACCATCCAGGGTGGTGAAAGGGTTAAGCCTTGGCTTGTGTGCGATGACTCCAGCTGATGCAGACGGGACTGGGTTAGGATGTCAGAAACACACTTGTCTCCATGTCCTCACCATGGAAACATTAACTGCTCTTTGTGAATGAGGCTCCTTACAGGGACATTCCTCCTGCCCTGCTTACCTTGGGTTAGCATTCCCCAACACTGTAGCTGTCTGCTTTGGAGGGATGATTGCATAATAGTGGAATGAGAAACATTTCCTCTTCCTGCTGTCAGCAAGAAAGAATTCCACCCACTTTAAAGCGCCCCAGAAGTAGTGCGGAGGGAAGGAGGGTCTGGTGGAACAGAAAGGCTAGACTTTATTAACGAAAATAAGTCTGCGTTGAAGAAATAATACCAATCCCAATAAGTTACATCTTGGAAGAAGCTCGTCATGCTTTCCATCTGTTTAGAGATGTTAGACATAAATACTTAGCAGTTGATTTTGAGAAAATGAAAGAAAATAATATTACCATTTTTTAACCCTTAAGGACAACGGATTGTCCTTAAACCCACTAAAAACAACGCATTGTGAGCCCGTACATGCACAGGCTTTGTCATGAAGGGGTTAATGGACTGTAAACATATTCAATTTACAAGGGGTACCCTAATGTTCCCATTTTTAGGATATAGTCCCCTAATTGAGACTTCTGTTAATGTTTGTCCTTAAAACTGTCCCCATCATAAGTGAAAAGGTGAATAGTATTGAAAAAGCAACTTGATCTTTCGGTTGTTGTTTTAAACACTATTAAATGACAAAAAAAACCATATATTTTATGGAACACTAACCTTAAAATAACATTAGTGATACTGAGTGTGATAAAAATCTCATATAAAATATGTTCATTTTTGATTACAGTTATTATGTATATATTTATTTTCACTCATTTGCATAAAACGTGGTGGTATAAGATTAAATAGACAATAAAGAAAGTTCCAAGATTTCACTTTAAGAATATGGTCGGCTTAAAATCACACTCCAGACATTTTAAATACTTTAATGCACATGGTGGCTGGATGGTCCCTTTAGATTTCAGTGGTATTCCCCTTGCAAATGCATGGGGGATGTCTGCGGAATCCCTCCATATGCCTTTTGCCCCTATTCTCACCCTCCAGCTATTGTAAGTGCGTGAGATGAGTTTGGCTGATCACTTTTTTGTACCTCCAATCTGCTTTAGCTCATTTGCGGAAGGCGCTAATTTCAAGCAGCCAATCAGTGGCACAAATCACTGGTCCATAGAGGAGGAGGGCAGATGCAGAGTTGCCACTTCTACCCCAGGTTAGTGCTTTCATATTTTAAAGAAGAATGAATATTAAAGCACTCACAATGTCCTTGAATATGTATTCTTCTTTAGTGGGACGGTATCTGTCCCTTTCATACATTTCATAGCTAAGTGATCCCTTTATTTTTTTTATGTCCCCTTTGCAAATATATGGTGGAGTCTGCAGAGTCCCCTATTTACATGCTTCAAGCATCCAATCAGTGGCACAAATCTTCAGCCCACGTGGAGTAGGGAAGCTGTAGCTCTGCAGCTGCAGCTTTTCTCTAAGGTTTTTACTTTTCAATTTTTCAACAAAGAATATAAAAATTACAATGTACTTTTGTATGTATTGAATGTCTAGGGGAGGGCTTCCAAAGACACTACTGTATAGTGTCGCTTTAATTTAGTTCTGTTGGTGAATATAACCACAAACCATCTAAAGTCTCCCCTCTCTTTTGCTATTTTGGATACCATGTTTCTTCTTTGCCTTCCTCTTTCAATGAAAACCCCAGTTTTTGCAATGGACCATTATATTTCCCAATTGCCAACTTTCGGTGCTACTGTTCTACAGGGGTTGTAGAAAGCTTCAGTCCAATATGAACTTCAGACGAATCGTCACTGAGATTTTAATTGGGTTGGTTAAAAAGTTCAAATTTAATAAATTTAGTTTTACTTGACTATAATTATGTGTTAAATGAATCACACTTGAACCCTAAAACCTTCTAGTTTGTTATTGTAAGTGGGGTAATGAGTGATCCACCTTATTAGCCATGGATCTACACCATACCCCTGACCTTATATGGTCATGTTTCATACAACCGGCTATTACCCCTTATGAGGCAAATCAGGGATGAAGTTATAATTCTCTAAAAACTGACTCTAAACACGCAATGCTTGGTCGATTAGAAGATTCTAATGACAGACGGGGGAAGCACTGATGTCCAAACCTTTTTTTGTGAGTCACCGAATTCCCTAATCAGAGGTCAACACATTTCCACAGGATTACGTACAAGATGTTGCAAAATATTCACTTATACAACCTTTCATTCTACAATTCTTAAACTAATCATGTCGGACCTTTAATGGCAAAATTGTGGCTGTTTTGTTACAAATTAGAAATAATATGTTACAGTGTAAACAATTTATGTTGGGTCAAAAGTACTAAGTGCTACATTTACAAAAAAATAACCTTAGCGTCATTTGAGTATTTGCAATCCTGAGACTATGTATAATGTTGGATTATATTTAGGGAAACAGGTCACCCCCTTTGAAGTGTACAAGTAATGCAAAAATCACAGTGCATTAAAAGAACAGAGAATTTGATCTCTGCACCGTTCTGTCCAAACACAATTAAAAATCCTTATACCCCATTCCTAAAATGCCCTATAGTGTAAGGTTATGGGCACAGCTCTCTGTCTTCATGTTTGTCTCAATTCTGTAACTCAAGGACTCAAGGACTACATGGTGAACATGTGCAAATGGGGGAAAAATGATTTGGACACATTTGTTAGTTCCTTTTCACATTTGTTTCTTTTCCTGCCCATTCGGTTAGGCTGAAAAGTCGGTGACATTTTTGACTCAGGAACTAAATGTGTTGCCCAGTGCCAACATTCACTGTGACTCTCTCACACTTTCATTCTCGTTCACTCTCTTTCTCACGCTCTCTAAATGTTTCCCTACCTTGTCTGCTGACCACTTCTGCATCTTCTTCATCTAACGTAGATTGGAGGATTGGGGAGAGGACGTCACTGCAAGTGCCAACATTTTGGCAGAAGCTGCCTTCGGGTCCACAAAGATGAGGACGAAGTTAGCAGATTGAAGAGAGAAGATGAGGTAGAAGATAAAAGATGAAGAAGATGCGGAAGTGGCCAGTGGAAGTGGTCAGCAGGGAAGGTAGGTAAAAATTTAGAGAGGGGAGAGAGAGAAAGTGAACGAGTGAGAGTGTGAGAGAGTGTGGGCAAAAATTCAGAGCTCTTTGCTTAGTTTTCTTCTGACTCATGGGAGGTGTGGCCTTGTTTTCGAGGCTTTGAATGAATTGCTGAATTTAGCAAATTTTGTACAAATCTGAATGCATATGGCTTCAACATGGTAGCTCTTCATGGGGGCAGGTCTGAGCTATGTCGTGTGGTATAGCACCTAACTGCTTCATGTGAACCAATTCTGTGATATATTTTTGAAAAGAGCTACTCACCTTGGTAGTAACATATTTCAGATATTTACATGGTCTAAGAGATACATTTCATTCCACAAAGGCCTGTTTTTATTTATTATGTATTACTAACACATTTACTAAAATATCACTTCTTTGCAGACACATACTCTACATCAGTGTATACTTTGCTAAACAAAATCTTATCACATCATTAACTGCATGGGAATATGGGTCATCATGTTACGGCTGTTGATAATCAGTAATTCAGTTAATTATGTAAACTTGGAAGGTCCCTCTCTAGATTTGTTATTCCCCTTAAATATACTGTATGCTTTGTAAGAAGAGCTGCGTAAATTGTTGTCCCTATATAAATAAAAAATAATAATAAAGAAAAGTTATGAGTTTGCCTTACCTGCAAAGTAATGATCAAAGTTGGTTAGACTTTGTATCCCGCGGGGCAGTATCAGTATTGAGACAATTCTGTTCTATCTATGCTACACAGATGACCCTGCCAATGCTGAAACTCTGTAACAAGAACTAATTCAAGAAGAAATAAGTTAAGATAATCGCATTACTGTCTTATTTGGACCAGGGTTAACCCTAGGGATTTTAGTACCCTCTGGTTATATATGATACGGTTAGTCTTGATCTAGACCACATAAATGGCACTTGTTTTTTGTATAATGGCTGTTAATTTAAACAGATCTAATTACAATTATCTTAGTATAAATATATTATAATACATGTTTCCCATCAACCCATTGTATGCAATCTATGCTTAAGCTGACAGAAAATAAAATAGAGTGTAATATAAACAAAACAAGGCCTTTTTTATAGTCTTGACTATACTAGACCGACTCATAATTTAAAAGACAAGGGCCACAGGGGAACCCATTGTGTTCTGATACATTAAAATCTCTTAATAATGATCTCCTACGTATTCTTGATAATGATCTTCTCCTACATATTCTTGATAATGATCTTCTCTTACGTATTCCAAGAGCATTGGGAATCCATAGGGGCCAATGGATTGCACTAATTACACCTGTCTTTTCTCTCTATCACTGGTTTACTAAAATTAGAGTCCACGCTCACACATCAGTGGCTGGAGTAGGCAGTTCACAGCATACCAGCTAAATATAAGCACAACCCGACGACACCTGACTCTGCTGTTCCAACGTAAGTTGCAACCTTATCAAGAATTAATATTCTTGGCAGAGGTTCATTGTCCAAGAAAAGTCTTCCTACCGAAGACACGCCAAAGACGTCTTTGTTCCCATTAGATCTGTGTGAACATGAGCATTTGTTAAGATGTAACGTACAGTAGCCTTGAGTGCTATAAGCAAAGGCTTCCATGTTAACTCTTTCCATACCAGGGTTTTTTTCTGCTTTTTCTGTGTTTGATGTAATCACTCAAACTATACATCTTTTTTTTCAGAACAAAGGTCTTTCATGTGAAACCATAGAAACTTGCAAGAAAATAACAATTGTGCTAGTATGTAAAAAAAACTATACTAAAATAAAAATTTTGCGTAGAAGTTTGTCTACACAGTGGATACCACTCATGAACAATGACCCAATGTACTGTATGTTCGGCAACATCTCCTGATTACAGACATCCCCCACATACATATTTTTTATGTTCCAGAGGGCCACATCCATTCCTATAGGGTATTAATCTTAGAAACTTCTGGCTTAAGAGTTTTGGGGTTAGTGAACAGAGGGAGGCGAGAGAGGCGGGGGTATAGTTTTTATTCTTTTTGCATATTGTTATCAGCGCAATATGCATAGTTGACCTTTAGGGATCTCCCACACATCATATATGCTAGTGATGTCACAATGACATGTTTTTTTCCTCACTCGGGTTCCCTCCGATCTCCCCAGCATCGATGACACTGTGATCAGCAAGCAGGGCTCCATAGCCTAACATTGCTTATTGCAATGTGTGAGATCAGCCAGCAGGGGGAGATATTGGATAGCCTTGGACCCCTAGGCCTAGTTGGGCACTGGGTTGGACCCATACCAAGCTTTGGTGGCACCAAGCAGGTGGCAGCTATGGTGCCACCAATATATATATGCAATGTTGCAATAGTTCCAATAGAGCTTTTTGTACCTCTCTGAATATATGCTGTAGTAACATTGTAGAATGTCCTGCTCATGTTATGTGGAGGTGTTGTGATATCATGCACCTCCCTTAACGCGTCAGCTCTGTCTTTTTAGTGCATGTGCTTTAGTGGAGATTAGGACGCTGATTAGAAAAGCAAACGGTGAGGACCAAAATTCTGCTATCCTGACAAACTAGGGTCTTTTGGCGACTATGCATTACACATCCCACATAAGCACATTGTAACTTTTCTTGCAAGGCCCTCTGTCTGATTTTGTTTCCCTGAAACTAAAAACTCGATTTTAGTGCAATGCCTGTGAGTCTGACGTGAGACTAGTCTCTACATAAGCGTTAATATCATTTCTCTGCTTCTAATTTCATTTTGTAAATATAAAATATATAGATAAAGATCATGCAAAGCAAGGGATTAACTAAACACGGGATAGGATCATCTAACCCAGTTAATATTTTAAATCCCCTGGTATGATGATGAACATAGGGCAGAGATTGATAAATACAAGGTGTGTCTAATGTGCTGCATAATCCCAATCATTTTACGGAACATAATCTTTCACAAACTCTTTTTTTAATGTGTATACATTTTCTTCTGGGATCCAACAGTGCTTGTGCCATCACCCCATTTAAGGGCTGGGTGCCTCTTCAGCCTGGATTGACGGATTTTAGCTGGCAGCCTTGTGTTCACTTGACGTCACTCTGACCTCAGCAGGGTTTGCCAAGTGATTGCAGCCTTCGCAGCTCAGACACCGCTTCCTGAAATAGCTACAGCTTTTCCATGCACAGAAAGCTCTGCTCCCATATTCATTTAACATTCTATATAAATAACATTTACGGCTGGAAAGACAGCGCACTTTTATATAAAGTGTCTGAGGCCATCGTCACTTATTTGTATTACACTAAAAATAAATACGTATTAACCCCTGGCTAGCTATAAACCATTTTCCAGGTTTGTATATTTGAAGAAAGGAGCTCTGTTTTTGCTTACCCTCTGTTACGCAGAGGGTTAATGTTCAGATTAAAACTGCATCCTGTGAAGGAAGCTTGTTAAACAACTTTTCTATACCATATTTGAGGATCCAGGATCTAGGTAGCTGACAGTAAATAGAAGAAAGGACTTATTCATAACTCCCAGTGCCTGCTACGTAATGCAGTGAAAAAGTTTAAAGAAACAGTAAGAAAATGCCTTTTATCCAGTCATACAAAAAACTTTTTTTTTTTGCAAAAAATAAAATATAAATCTTTGTTGGCTTTCCAAAATATATGGAAGTTATAATAAATATTCACAAGCATAAATATTTGAAAGAAAGTTTGTGAGTTTGTCCATAGGTAGGAGACCGTACCTGGGAACTCTCAAGGACTGACTCCCAGTTTCAGTGTGAAAGAGCAGATTCTCAGGGTCACATCGTGGGGAACTGACTCCTTCCTATTCCTGACGTGATCATATATAAGACTCCCAACTGGGAACTACCAGTATGCTATAGTTAACACCCCTGCTTAAAAGCAGGTGACCCAATTAAGTGTGTATTTTAATAATGATAAGTCAAGGTTTTCATGAGGAACGGTATTAGAGTCATTTGATTAACACATTTGGTGCATCACTACATAGTATCTTCATGATGTGCTCGTTTAGAAAGTTCTCAGGTATGTATGACACTTCTGTCATATCACAGGTAGCTGGTCTGTTGAGTAACAGGTACTGTTGGGTTCTTCTGTAAACTTTATGTGTCCCACTTACTTTGTGTATGTATCCTGTTTCGGAGAAGAATGAGGTAGGGCTGAGTTGGGCAGGTGTCTTCCATTGAGTTGGGTGCAAGATGGCACATATTTAGAAAAAAAACCTCGCTACCTGCTATGCTGAAAGGCCCACTTGTGCACCCAGAAGCCTTGGGGAACATTGTATTGCAGGGGGCCAATATTATACATCTAGTTACGGTTAGTTTTAAAACATGTATACTGCAATGAAGTTATATCATACTCTCCTATGTGTTATTCTTATGTGTAAAGTTTTCCCTCTTTTTTTAAACTTGAAACTCAAGACCAGCACCATTTAATAGTGTGGCTTGAGGTGAAACCTGTAATGAGTAATGAATCTGCCTAGTCCCAAACCTTGTGGTTATAATAGCATTTATGAAAAATGAAACACTTCTGGACTGAAAACTATGTCCCATAGAACAGCCAAAGTAATGTATGAGATCAACCAAGGTTGTGAACAAGATATTGATTGTGTTTGCACAATAATCAAGTGTAGCATTTGTCTAGCCAAGGTGTTGTATGTAAGAGGCACTGTGATGGAGATCCGTACTCTGACTGAGTAGCTCCGCCACAAAGATCTTTCTTGCCGCTGAAAGCTCAATAGTTCAAGGGATTAACCCTTTGCAATCACTCAAGCACTAAACGAGACTTATTCTCAGGTGCAAAACAGAGCTAAGTTTATTGAGAACAACACTTGTATTTATACATAAACACAAACAGATAAGCATCCATATAGTTCTCTTAGCCAGCAATGTCCTTCTGGTAAACAGTCATTATTTCAGGGTGATCCCGAGAGAGCAGCAGCAATCCTGGAAGAGCTCAGGGTTCAAGGATGTTATGTTCCATAATGCAACTTGATCCATGATTGGGACCCTGAGTAACAGCGCCGGGAATGTCCCTGGGAACAGTCCATCAAGTAGCCAGGCCAGGGTTCCAGAGCTGTGGCTGGGTAAACTCTTAAGATGGATAGTAAAACCAAGTTTCCCAAATGAGCTTCCTCTCAGTAAACCCATCACGACCACCACGAGTACAGCAACCCCAAAAGAGCGACATGGCAGGGCAACGGATGTCCATAGTGATTCAGTTCCAAATTTCGGGGGGCATTGCTGCGGTTCCTAGCCTATGTGTGCATGTGCTTACTTATGCACATATCTTAATAACAATATGTGTGGGTAGATTGTGTTGCCTGATGCAAGTGAACATCTTTACAAAGTGCAAACAAAAGAGGGCTGGAAAGAGGGTAGAGGGGAAACTGTCCCCTTATCTAGTCGGATGTTTTGGGGCACTACTTGAAGCTTTTTTGTTCAGTTGCACACAGAACCACCAGGATGTCTAGCAGAAAGAACACTTTTGGTGGCATTTCCGGGATAAATTCTTTATCTGAATCTCTAAGGTCTCATTGTGCTTTCTGCTGGTGTCTTGTAACTTAAAATCTTGTTTGTGTTTTAGTAGAAAAGAACTAGGCTACAGACAACATATTAAACATTGCTGCTAAAACAGATCATCAAAAGCGAGACATTAAGATGGTTTATAAAGTCAAGATAGGCAGGTCGCGTAAGCACAAAAAAATGTCTTCCGTCTGGGAAATGTTTTTAGAAGCGTTAAGTAAGACATGGAGGATGTTCCTTCAAATAGCTTGTAATTCCCTGATACAGCTATCACCAGAAGGGAGTTCTGATGTCTTATAATAAGCCTGTTGATTTATCTACAAATGCAGGCCAATTAAATCACAACAAACCCATAAAAAACATCCATGTCAGAATTCAGACAAATTGTGACAAATTCTGGAAAATGATCTTGGATATAAGAATGGATATAATTATATTACTATTGGTGGTATGCTAAAAAGGTGCAAAAAACCCATAGGAACCCATTTCTTTGATATAGGTGTATGGAATCATAAAGGATCAATCCCAACACAGCTTTTAGATCATAAAATGTATTTATTACATTAAAAATATACCTATAGTCCACATCACTTTGTCAATCATTGTGTCTTGGAGATTTCTCCAAGCAAGGGGAAAGAAATCTAACTCAATTAGTAGGTTATATGCTTTGGCACACTTTTGCTTCACCACAGATATAACATATTGGTGGATCTTAATGTTTCAGAAGAGAAAAGGAAACATCACCTCTTGGGATTCTGGGACATGGATGACCTCCCATCTCATATGGACTGGGTGGGTGCATCAAGACACTCTGCATAAACGAATGCTTCAATAGTGTAAATTGTACATGAATACTGTGTGTAAAGTATACAATTCCTGGTGTGCTCTACAACGCTACTGTAAAATGATCTGCATATTGCACTCCCTTCAACAGTATAGACAACAGTTGGTTTTCTTCATTTTGTTTGCTGTTTACTTACCATAAAATGTGGTCTCCTGGTGTTAGTGTTCAGTTCTTGACAAAGCAGGTAAAGTGGAGGAAAACAATGTATTTCTTTATTGACTGTTTTATTTCTTGTGCATTTTCTTGTTTATACCCCCATGGTATAGTTATGTGCTGGTACTGTGTAAACCCATATTATTAAAAATATATATTAGAAACATTATACAGTAAAGATCATGGGCTATTCAACCAAACAGAAGCCAACGATTATTTCCTTTCCTGCAGTTCTCTGCCATTCTTCCCATCCTACCATTTATTTTAATTTTTTTTAATTTATTTGCATGATTATGATGATAAACACATAAAAACTGGCAATAATTGATCATGTCATACCAAAAAAATTAATAGTTTATATAACCATCTTATAGTTTGTAACCATCTTTAAAATACATAAGATTACAAAGAGGATGAGACCCATTTATTTGGCTGACTAGACTAATCAACTGCTAGTAAGTTATGAAAACTGCTTCTATATTATACAGATAAAATATAATGCATAATGTGTGTATATATATATAAAGTCTGTAAATACCATAACATGATTATTTACTGTACTGTCAAATTTAAAATTTGAAAAATTTGGCACTACCCCTCCAATGATTATCTTGGATACTCTGCTAATAACACATTCTCCATGAAACAACAGAGGTTAAGATGTGAAATGCCTAGCATAGTTTCCCAAAAAATAAAAAACATCATCCCTGATAATACTGCTTCTTTAGTTTCTGCTGTTACAGGATTGCCGGTTTGATCACCTACTGAATATGAATAGGATCCTATTTCTTTTTTTTGCCCTTTGTTGTCTTGCTCAAAAGTCCTTATCCAACACCTTCTACAAGTCTATTAACTGAAGGTTATTCTCGGATTTTTTTTATTTCCACAATTACTATAATTCCATAGGTTACTAATCACTAATCAGTGTTCTATCAAAAAATAATGTATTTCTTCGATAAAATGCACTTTGTGTTTTCATTTTCTTCTACCTTCCTTTTCATATCTTACAAATATACAATTCTAGACAGAGATCCAATGCTTCGTTCCATGATCCAACGCGCAATTTCTCTGTCCCACTTCACTTGCTATATAAACATAACATTTTTGTTAAATGAGTTGCTTTTCTGTATCTCATTTCCTTTTGTTCTGATTCCCTGTGTTCCTCTTCCCATTGATATTTCACAGACTACCATACCTGACCGAGTCTACAGGAGCATATCTGCCGCCTTTCCTGATGGTTGAGTTTTTGTGAGATGGTCTCATAGCTGATCAGTACCCCAGGACGCCTCATACTTTTAATTCTTGGTAAATATATAATGCATTTGTGCCTTTTTTTTGGACAAAACAATATAATCTTTACATAAAATGTTGTTGAAAACCTTAACAATGTTACAATATTAATATTATAGTCATCATCTTTTATATTTATAGCACCATCAATTTCCATAGTGTTTCTTACAGTATGTAATTTCAAAGGGTATGAAAAAACTAGAATTGATCGACTAAGACAAACTGATACGAAGAAGGTCCTGCTTGCAAACTTAAACTTTGGAGGAGATAGGTTTAACTTTCCTTAACATTAAAGTAAAGAGAAAAAAACTAAATTAGGAGGAAGAATCTTCATTCCTGCTACAGAGTTCATTAACTTGAGGATTCATATGCAAACAAAGGACATTAAAGGTGGTTTAAAGATAAAAGATGCTTCAAAAAACCGAGGTCAAGGTACCTGTGATACAATATGTTTGTGCTGTGCAAAGCTGGCAGCCAGCATGTCTGTGTGGCAGAGTAATCTGCGCTGAGCCAGCATTAATACTGGAGAAAGGGTCACATGTGAAAGTGACAGGTCATGTTCCTTAAACAACACTTGCAGCAGCTGATTAAAAAGAATTGGCTGATCCACAGATTTGTTTTTATAAGTGTGTTTTTTGTTTCCTTGAGAATGATATTGGAGCAAGTGAATTACCAAGTATTATTTGGCAATCATTTGTGAAGCAAACTCCTCCCATGCCTGATAATACTGAAGCCAACAGCATACTTAAGTATGCCCATCTCAAACATAAGCATATTAAACTCTCATTCAAATCCGTGGGTGGTCGTGTACTGTATGTATGTTTAAAGTCAAAGGATTAATTCAGAGGGTCAGTAATCGCTTTTGATACCTGCAGCCTCTGAGTCACATCCAGAGAGTTATTAGGTTTCGCCACGTGTGGCAGAGGTGTGACCAAGACCTAAGCCCTAAAGGGATCTAGTTGCATGATCTCCAATAATGCCCCTGGTATGTAGCTGGAGGTAACACCATGGATTCTCTTTTAGAGTTATAAGAAGACTTATTAACCAATTAAATGCTTTTCCTTCCACCCAGACTATTTGCTGCGAGTAAAGTCACGTTTTCGTCATACCACATGATGGTTACATCTTGATGCATTGGATGTTTTAGTAAGTAAATAAAGTCGTTGAGCACTTTGCATCAGCAGCTAACAAATATTCAGTTTCTGCAGGTGTTGACGTCAAAGAAAATTTGACTTTTTGCTTAGCGCCAATTGCTGTTTTCCCCCGTCCATAATGGTATGTAAATCAGATGGTGTGTCTACTATAGACATTTCCCTGTAAAAATAATTAGATACAATCACCTTGATGAATTTTACTCTCAGAAAAAAAAGTTGCCTGCATCATATACTTTTGGTTGTTCTGGGCACATGACCTTTTCCGTATTCTCTCCTTACGATTCTTATGTAATTACCTATGATGACATAAATATTACCAAGAAAACCTCTACTATCATGTTTCATTTAGAAGCTGGGGGACTGCAGTAAAAATATCCATAGACATTTGATGAGAATATGCTTTTGTTTTTTTACAGTTACTTGGCAGCCAGACTCCTATCTGTTTTAGCAAAGTAAAAACACAACCCCAGAAAAATAACACCCCTGCCTCCTAAGGCTGACAGAGGAAAAGGTAAGTTAAGTTTTTTCCATGTAATTATTATTTATTTTATGTTACATGACAAATTTATTCCAAAGTGACACAGAACAAATTTAAACATTAAAAAAAATACTGAAAAATAACTCTAGCCTTATAAAGCATATTATCTCTTTCTGCTTCACCCTTCCCCCGCTTATTCAATAGGACAGAAATGTGGTATCCTGTGGACTGGAACTGGGATCCATGATATAACAGGACTGCGGGAGGAATTGTAGCGTTTCATAAGCAATAGCATAGCTAAGTATGTCATCATAATTGGAATGCTTCACTAAGTCACATCCCAATTCACATGGAACAGAATGGACCCAGCACACTTTATCATTTTACATACTGGTATTTACAGCTTATTTTGACAACCTTAAAAAGCAATAGGTTGGGAATGTATTGGAAAGAGAGGGTGTACAAGAAAAAAGAAAAATACTTAGAGGGTTAGAAAACTTATGTATGGACAGCAGGAGAGAAATGATAACTCAGTCATTAATGATAACTCAACGCATACCATTTCATGTGCATGCCTCACTACAATGCAAGTAGGTGCGGACACTTACCTACACCACGTCTCCTCAAGTGAAACACCTCTCAACCAACATTGAAGCGCTTAGCTGCCCTGGTTGATTATTGTAGACAAAGGTAATATTGTGACGACACTTGGACTGCCTATTATATTTATAACCTGGTATTATTTATGAACAGGGGCGTAACAAATCCATGCTCACACACACAAGTACACATCACTGCTCACACACACATACAATTACACATCCATGCTCACATACAAAAGTACATATTCATTGCTCACGCACACGCACACTATGCGAGCAGCCTTTGTTTCTCCTCGGGGTCATGTGACCCTGATACACTTCTGTCTCCCTGTGCTGGTTCAAAATAGTTTAGAAAGGGCCCTTCTGACGTGTGGTCCAGGTCGGAAGGGACCTTTCTAAACTATTTTGAACTGGTACGGGCCCCGTTGCAGGTGTGACCGCTGAAACCCCTGTAGTTACGCTAGTGCTTATGAACCTTAGCTGCCTATCCTGACCTCAAAAACCCTCTCTTGTTGTCTGCCTTTTGGAGTTAGACCATCGGGAACCAAATAATCGCATAGGCCTGGCCCTTTGGAGTGAGTTCTTGGTACTGTGTGAAATCAGTCTTAGTCATCATGGAAAAACAGTGATGCCATGCGACATACTTCTAAAAAGCTTTTCCTTAGATGAAACTGGTTATTAGCCTGGTCTAACCCTGCTGAAAACGTAGTAATTATCCTCCATTATATGCTACTGGAGTGTTACGATAGTTACTGGTGAGGAGTCTGGGATGCAGGATAGAGAGTGATCAGAATGGAGGCCGAGGTCAGGGTTACAGAAGATGGGAGCCAAAATCAGGATACTAGTATACAGCAAAGTCGAGGTCCAAAGCCAGGGTCAGGATACCAGAGAAGCAGCAGGAAGGTCAGACAATCCGGAGTCAGCAACAGAAAGAAAAACAGCAAGGAACACTTGGTAGCACAGCACAGCAGGTCAAAAAGAATCAAAACAACTGAGCAATGAGCAAAGGCTCAATTCTGCTTTTTAAATCCGCCCACTTCGACGTCATACTGAGGCACCCGCCCTCGCATCAACTGGGGAAGCAATAAAGGTAACTGGGATACTGCTCACGCGCGTTTACATGGGGTCAGAGTGGTGATACAGCAGAGGTGGTTTGAGCAGCTGGCAGTGAACATGGCCAGGTAGCGGCTAGAAATGGGTACTCTGGAGAAAAGGAACGTTGAGGTTTGTGACAACTGGAGTCCACTCCATAATGAGCTATACAATAGAAATATGCGTTATTTTTTGCCACATCAATGGATAAATCTGCAACTGTACATTCATACATTTATCAATAACTGCCCTTGAATCTGTCAAGCCATACATCACCAATAATGAGGCCAATCCTTATCGTCTTCCTAGAAGCCCACCTGTGGGCAACCTGTCCTAAGCGACCATTCTCAGATGCACAACATATTGGCATAATTCATCCCAAAATCAGGCTAACAACCCTTGTCAAGGGAAGATGAATAGAGAGGCAGCAGACAAGTTCTCAACTACAGTGATCTGCTGCTCTGTGACATGAGTTTATTATTTTTATCAGGTGCAGACTGATTTCTTTTCAGTTTTTACCCAACAATCATCTTTTTTAAGATCGGATAGAAACTGAAAAAAAAATTATGCATTGCATGTGAGAAAGAAGTAATATAAAGAGAAAATCAAATAAATGCGATATTGGTGTAGATGTAATGTAATGTGGGTTTAAGGAGTGTTGGCTTTGTAGTTATATCTGACCTTGTTGTGTCTTCAGTGTCCTGTACTGGCCTCTCACCCACCCTTTTTGTTAAATCAAAGTTAACATGTTAAATAACCAAGGTCCATTGCACAAGAGATGTTGCATAATGCTAAACTTGGAACTAGGAAAGACCTTGTAGCTAGTACATTGCAATGATACATGAAACATACAATAAGTGAGGAATACACAATATGTTTTCTTAAATTGCATTCATATAAGGTTCTGGGACTTTATTTTAATTATGTGTGTGATGAACACCGTCCCCAAGTTCTAGAACATTGTAGATAAAGTGTCTGTTTCCCATAAATGTTTAGGGTAATGTAAATCAGGAAATACATATATTTTGAAATGGACTATCACACAGGTAGGAGAAACACTATTTGATAATGAATTTAACAGATGGAATTTTATGAGGCCTCTGTATTTTTATTTTGATTTCTGGATATGTATGCAAGGGGATTCTTAGAACTCCCTACACCCCACATAGCTTGCCCCATGTTCCGGTCTCACTGTTCCTCTCCCAGGCCTGATATAGGTTGAGCTAGGAGAAGATCTGTAGGACACCATAATGAGATACTCTCAAATTAATGAAGACAATGAATATTCTATGAATTAAAAATCTGGTGACAAGCCAACTGTGAAATAATATTATTATGGCATATTGTTCTACTTAGCAGGCCAGCCACAGTATGACTGGCAAAGGAAGTATGAGAACCAGTTCACCCAACATGTATGTGTGCTTGTGTGCTGTAGATATATTATTTTTAGTGGTAGTAAACCATCGGGCAGGTCTTAAAGTTACCATAAACCCCTAAAAACGTTTTCAGACATCTTTCTACCAATTATATCCCCCACTTAATGCTTTAGCCATTCATCCTTTTATTTGACACAGATTCCGAATTAAGGTCAACCTCTCTTGTACTAAATGTTTTATGGAAAACTACACCCTACTTTAAAGGGTATGACCGGCTTTAGTGAGACTCATTATTTCCTTTGGTAAATCCTTGCTGTTTTTGTTTCAACTTTTGCTGCCAAATGTTTTTAATAATAAAAACAACCCCCTAAAGCTTTCCTGCACTTTGCACACCCAAGCAGAGAACTCCCTAATGATCCAAAGAATTTTATACATGTTACTCATTGCCCAAGACTGACGTTCTTCATCCAATATGATAATATCCTGTGTCCGCCCCTTGATGAATACAGCCTGCCTCCAGACGTCTTGCTCATACTATCTCTATCTGTTACATGTGTATTTCCTAAGAAAAAGGTCAACCACCGAGAATGACAGAAATTCCGCAAAATTGTCCTTTGTACATTTAAATGTGACTTCAAATTACTTCCTGTTTGTGATGCTCCAGAATAATGGGCAGAGGTGAATAGTAATGTGTATAATATGTAGATGTTATTCCAGACCACATGTAAATTTGATACATAAACATATGCAAATAGATAAAATGGAGATTTAATCTGGACATATTTTGTGTCTGTATATGCAGAGAAACACACACACACTGGTTTAAGTGCACCTGTTTGCCAGAGGGGGTTGCCTAAGACATAATTTGCCTAGGGAGATAAAAACCCTAGGGACAGCACTGTTGAACTGGCTCATCACCGGTAGGTCCTTAAAATGGAATGTTAGGCCAATAAAAAAGTATTATTGTATACCACAATACTCATTTCTTTATATATATATATATATATATATATATATATATATATATATATACACATACTGACACTTTATATACTCACAGAATCTATCAGCTACATTTCAGTGCACATACAAATGTCTATACAAACACTATGAAAACCTGGTCATTGAGTATGACAATGACATCCCATGCCCATTCAAGTAGCCCCTTCATTAGTGCTAAATCATTAGTTCTAACCTCCAGAGCCCAAACACCCCTACCCTGAACCTATGATTATGTATGTTAATAAATTCCCTCGAGACTTGAGAAAGACCTGTGCGTCGAAACGTTGCCTGCGTGAAATAAACTCACCTTATCACTTGAGTGCTGAGCCTCTGCTTCTTTATTTTGGATTTATTGAGGGACTTGGTGGTACCCTGGCTCGTGCACCATTTCACTGCTGAGTGCTGCATTCCAACCTTTCTCTTTGTGTAATAAATTCCCTCGCACTCAAGCAGACATGCTTCTGGGCTTAAAAAAAACACAATACTTGGCAAACCCTATGTACCCTGACACATTCAATTTACACGGGAATTAAAAAGATACAGTGGGGCAGTCCCTTCTTAATGCTGCTTACTATCCTGTTCTAAGCTTACCAACCCAGTCTACCTAATCTGTGCCCTACGATGCCTATCCTATTATTCCCTGATACAGGATTTATTAAAACCTACCTAGCGAGCTATACAGTAAAGTCTGCTGCCCTAAAACTAACAACTGGCTACATATATTTTAATTGACCATTGCATGCTCCATCTTGTGGCCCTTACATCGATTCTTAAATGAAGGGTTGTTCTGGACTGCTGTTAATATGCCGCTATGTCTGCTGCTGTTTTATTTAACATTATCATTAAATATTATATATGGTTTCTGAATACCCCAAACCCTTACATCAATGGGCAGCTGCTTTTATGTGCTGAGTGACTGGAAGGGTGCTGAGCCTGATGTCTATATGTTTAACGTGAGCAGACAAGACAGTGAGTCAGCACACATAGCCTGGGGAATGTACCGGGAAGAAGCATGCGCTACTCCGTCACAAATACATTTAACTGCTTTAGCCAATTTCACTAACCCACTCACATAGTGATTCTACACACTGTATGAAAATGACCAGGACAAGACAAAACTAGCCCAGGTATAGAATGTGTTAAGAATTCCAGTACTGCTCAGATTGTGATCAGAAAGTGCATATAGCTTCTGTTTATTCTCCTGTTTCTAGATGAACATTCCAAGAATCCTTAACTAGATGTTAGCTGAGGATCATGTAATTGGTGGAATACACGCTGTTTAACTCTGATTTCATTGTTTCATTAATATAAATTTCAAATTGTAGGTTTATTTTAATCTGATACATTTGGTCTGAATAGTTCAGATGTACATTGGTGTTGTGTTCTAACCAAGTACACTCCTCATTCTAAATGAGCAGACCTTGGCCATCTTCAAGTATCAACCCACTAATAGTTTATCACAAACACAAGCCGCCCATTGTGGCATATATAACTGGCATATAACTGGATCTACTGACTGTCCTTAAAAATATTTACATTTTGCAGAAGTCTGGTCAGAAGTGGTCTTCATGGAATGTCAACTATAATTTCCCAGTGAAAAGAGCACCTGCTGCGACACTGATATATCATTAAATCAGAGTAAAATATGAAGTTATAAACTAGTTTGCCTAGAAAATCTTGCATCTGGAAGTGTTGGTGTTAATTGTTGAGGTATTTTTCTTTCCTTTCCTGTTTATTCAATCAGTGCCTGCTTTGTTTAAATAAATGGTGAACTCATTTTTGCTCAACCAACACTTTTTAAATGTCTGCCACTAGGGGGAGCCCAAGATTAAATTTCAACGCAGCACAAATGATGCATTCTGCAGCTGATGCCTGGTACCAATTCTAAAGGTAAAGTTGAGATGCAGCACAGTTGAGCATTTATATTTTATATACTAAGGACAAAGACAGAGGATACACAAGGCAACCTTGGCACCTACCTTGGGGGTAGTTGGCTGTATATATATATATATATCTCTTATTTGCTCGATCATAACACAAGGTTTTTTCAGAGCAAATGTTATAAAAATACCCCTTGTCTCATATTCAAGGCACTGCAGGGACCTGGATGCACGTAGACAACCTCTGCTGCTGCCAGCACTTCCTCTGGGGCTTCTGTGACGGCATCACATGACCTTAAGGTTCTCCACCATAGAAGCCCCGGCGGAAGTGCCGGCAGCAGTGGAGGTTGTCTGTGCGCATCCCGCAGACGTTCACCGGCTGCCAGAGAGGAGGATCCCCTGCAGCCGATAAATGCCCCGGCTGAACTAACGGGCAGCAGCAGCGGAGGTTGTCTGCGTGCATGGCACAGACGTTCACCGGCTGTCCCCCACTAGACACCTGGTAGTCTGAAGCACAGGGGACAAGTCTAGGGATGCACTGGTAAGTTGGGGGGTAAGAGTGGCATATAGGGGGTATAAGGGATTTTTGGATGCAGAGTAGCATATATGGGGTTAAAAGGCATAGCTGGGAGGCAGAGTGGCATATAGGGGGTTAAAAGTCATGTCAGGGAGGCAGAGTGGCATATAGGGGGTATAAGGCATATCTGGAGGGCAGATGTGAATAACTGGGGGCAGGTTGGCAAATAAAAGGAAATGAAAATAAAAAATTAATTTTTCTCAGTTTTTATTAACCCCTAATGACAAGACTATTTCTTACTCGTAGTACATTTTGGGACAATGGCTCTTTTAACATTTTTCAGTGTTGCTGTTTAGCTGTAATTTTCTTCTTTCTCATTTTGTGCACCCACACATTTTAAAAACTACCACCAGCGTTTGTCAAACTTTATGTTAGTACATTTTTTTGTATTTTCACCCACGTTGTACTTCAGGTATGAATTTACCACTCCTGGTATAAGTCCCTGTCAAACAACACCCCTATATGTGTTCAGCAACATCTCCCGCGTACAGTGATACCCCAAATTTGGGAGGTAAAAGGCCACCTTTGTGAGGTGTGTATTTTTTGCCATTTAGACATCTGGTCAGTCTGTGCCCACGTCCCATATTTGGGACATCTTTGAAGCCGGCCAATTCAATTTACCCCATTAAATCATACATTTTTTAAAACTAGGCACCCTA
>VKOC01022758.1:0-27770 GCA_009364415.1 Spea multiplicata
GGTTATCCACATACTTTTGGTCATTTTGCATTTATCGCCATTCTTCCTACTGTAATCTTAATTTTAGATTTTTGCTTCTGGTAAGCAACTTCTACTCTGAGTTGTATGAGTTCATAGGGGACTTATTCATACAATATGGGGTATTTGCAGATAAATCTTAGCAAAATGAGTCACACAGAAGCTATCTGTAACAACATTAAAGGGTCACACCATTTTCCCAGGCAGAATATGTGATTATGTTACCACAATGCTTTCCACAAAGTGTTGGAGCTGGGAATTTTGCCCACTCATCCAGAAGAGTACTTGGGGGGGTTGGACACTGATGTTGATCGAGAAGGTCTGGCTTGCAATCTCCATTCCAGTTCATCTCAAAGCTGTTCGATGGGATTGAAGTCAGGGGTCTGTGCTGGCCGTCAAGTTCTTCCACACCAAACTTTTCCAACCATGTCTTTATTGACCTTGCTTTGTGCACTGGGGCACATTCATGCTAGAATAGTTTCTTTCTCAAACTGTTCCCACAAAATTGGAAGCATAGCACTGTCCAAATGTTTTGGTTTGTCCCCTTCAGCATACCAAGACATTTTAGACAATGTGGAAACTGTTATAGCTGCAAAGGGGGTCCAACTACATATTAATGTCTGTCTATTTAGAATGTGATGTCATAGAAGTCCCTTTTGGTGTAATGGTCCAAAATATGTGAAGAAGTCATGGGACTAAACCAAGAATTGATGACATATGACAGTAATGCTATCCAGCTTTATAGACAGTTGACAGAAATTATTTCATCTCCCTGGTACAATATGGTTTGTAGTCTAAAATCCCGATTTATTAAGTACTTTGGTTGCTCTGTGGTAAATCATGTTATAAGGGGAGGTAGAAAAAAATTGTGACACTATTAAACAATATACAAAATATGTGAGTTAAAAAAGGTCTTCCATAGCTTGCTATCAAAATTTGTATTCTACAACTTTACTCAGAATAGTCAGTTTGAACAATGCCTTTTGATCCACATAGGCAAATCACACTTTTAATAACCAATATACCTAATTAAAAGAGAGGAAAGTTGTTATGTCAATATACTCAGTTAATGAAAACAATGATCCATACATACATAAAGTTACCTGAATATAAACAATGACCTAGAGTAAGTGAAGTTTTTAAGCAGGTATAAGAATGGAGAAGCTTGTTGGATCCTTCCAAAGTCATGTTCAGTGAGAAGTTGCCAAACTATTAACCATGCAGAGGGCTATAGCCTTCGCCAGGAGTCCTAGCTGACAGCCTTACGCCTGACACTGGTATTGTTAGATCTATTACATGCGGGACACACAGCTCTTGCTAAAGCCTCTCATAAAACCATCCGTTATAGCCTGCTCAACTTTGATATTTACACGAGGAAGAAAAAAAAGAAAGAAAGAGAGAGAGAAAGGGCACGTTTGCAAATCCAATTGTGCCTTTTTTACATTTACTGCACGTTTTCCACATATGTAATTTATTACAGAGTGGAAAACCGTTAAATGCACAGTAGTTTTGCCAAGTAGCATTATGTATTTAGCAGCTTCAGTCATTTAACAGTTCCAACCCTCATTATTTTTTGCCATGTGGTACATAGGGGGGTTTCTGTATGTACTCATTTAGCAGTTTAAGAAGGATTCTAGTGGTTTTCGCTACAATGCATTTCATGGAAAGGCAGGATACTTAAGGGGACTGTGTATGAACAACCCTAACATGCTGTGCTTTTAATATATTGGTTTATCAATCAAACAAAACAGTCTGAATAAGCCATATTTGCCACTGTTGCAGTACTAATGAAGAAAAGCACTTTAACCCTTTCATTAACAATGAAGCGGTAATGTATTTTCACAGGCAAATTGAAATATTTAGAAAGGGAAAACTATATTCTATATAAAGATATATTGTTAATCCTTTAATGATTTGTGTACCTGCATGGGTCTTATCCCTTACTAGTGAGATCTAACAAAATCTAAACAGCTTTATGTAGGTGGAATGCTCAAGCTCATTCAATTCCGTCCCATGGCTATGTTCATAGCTAGGTGTAAAGTAGTAGGTATTTGTCCACGTTTGGGCAATGCAACTAAATAAATGGCATATCTGGCGACCTTTAGTTCTTTAGAAACTGGATTTTTGGAGAACTAGTAGCTGAATTATTTATTTACAAGTGTATTCTTTCTCACTAATGCGATATTATATCTAAACAGTGAGACCACAAGTGATAGTGAGAGTTTTAGGCAGTGGCACTAATACTGAGCACATATTAATTTGAAGGAAATTCAGAGAGTCTTCTAGGTCTCCAAGACTGAAAGCAGAATGTGAAATCAAGGGTGGTAGTCAGTAATAAAACTACAATTACAACAAAAGTTTCAATTAAGTATTGCTCTCAGATCAAACATTCTATAGTGACCACTATTTTTTGTATATTTAAATAAATGAACTCTATTTTCTCAAAGACGTAGAATGGCAGTTTATGCCACTTATTTCTGTATCCGTGGTACGTTACCAAGTCCAGGGCACCATTGCAAGATAATTAGATGTGCTCTGACATTATATATATATATATATATATATATATCTTATACATAGCGCACGCAAGTAAAAATATAAATTCACACAAAGTCTCCAGCTTGGCTGGCTGCATAAATGTATCTTTGTTGTCTGGCTCTCATTATCAAACCACTTGGCTCTGATACCACCAACATAATTCATCTTAAGCCCCATAAACAGCATCCGTGTGTTCAATACCTTATTTAGAAGATTCCTTTAAGTGAGTTTTATTTTCTCTTATTAAACTTGCACAATGGTGGTAACCTCACCCAGAATTTTGGTCATTAACTGCAAAATCCATGAAAAGTCTGGATGACTTATATGTCCCTTATGGGATGTTAGGTCTTTTTGGTAACGTCTGTGAAACGTTTCCTTATTACAAAGCCTTGGAAATATCTGTGAAAATTTAAAACAGGCAGAGTCTTTACTTATGGTAGCATATGCCATGACCAATCAGGTATAAGTTTTCACATCATCACAGAATTCTCATGGAGAGACAGTTCTCCCATTTTGACATCAACTAGAACATTAAATATCCCGTGGAAGTTATGGTCCTGCGGAAATGTAGACCATATTATATTATTAGTGTTCTGTGCAGGGGCAGGCTGGCCAAAATTCTTAAAAAACAGCTGGTCTGACTTGGCCTGGCCCAATCATGGATCAAGTAAATCAATGGGATTGCGTAAAGTGACAGTGTATGCAAACAGCTAGAATGATGGTTTCAAGAAGGTAGTATTTTTGCCCCCATGTCCTATGCGGAAGATCTTTGAAGCCAGTCAGTACATTTTACCCAACCAAATGGTATCATTTTGAAAACAAGACAACCCATGTGGTCATTCTGCCCCATGTCATATTTGGGACATCTTTGAGCCCGGCCAATTTAACTTACCCAATTAAACCATACATTTATAAAAACTAGACACCCCAAGGTATTTAACCAATTTCATGCACTAATTTTATCACCAGCCTTTGTCAAGGTTGTACTTTTTTGTGTGTGTTTTTCATACGCATTCTAATTTAGGTATGATTTTACAGCTTCTGGTATACATCACTGCCAAACAACACCCCAATATGTGTTTAGCAACATCTCCTGAGTACAGCGATACCACCAATACATAGGTTTGCCTGGTTGTTTGGGTGCTAATGGGCCATATTTGAGAGGTGCGCATTTTTCAGTGTTGGACTTGAAAAAGTTTTGGGACATCTTAGAACCCGGCCAATTCAATTTACCCAATAAAACCATATATTTTTGAAAACTAGACACCCTAGGGTAGTTTCAATGCTTGTATTTTAACTCTTTCCCATGCCAGACATTTTGGGAGGTTACAGCGCCGGTTTTAGAACTTAATTTTTTGGACATATTTTCTTTAAACTGGATGATTCTCTTTATGATATCATAGTGACAAGTCGCGGGGTCTTTTGTATATTTTTTAATGTTATCATTTGTATTTATTGATTTTTTAACTATATTTAAATATTTTTTTATACATATTTTTTTTATTTTAGTAATTAGTGAGCTGGCTCCATTGACCTGAATGGTTGGCTGCATTACCTCTAGGAACTCTTATTTTGAATGGGCATTGCCATCTTGTTAGAGCCAGCCTGGCTCTGATGGGTGTCGTTTTGAACCACTCCTAGGAGCAATCAAACTGAGCCCCTGTTGCTGAATGCCTCTATATTGAGCAATATTGGGCGAACTTAGGAGGCAATCATTTTTCTTAGCTGCTGGGCACCGCCATATTTAAAAGGCATATAGCCTTTCAATATGGTGAGTAAGATCACTCCTAGGAGCAGTCGTACGGGGCACTTACATTTTCTTGTTGTTACTGGATGCCTCGATGTTGAGTATAGGCCTAAAAACATGCTTGGATCAAAATAGTTTCCTTCCAGCATTCTACCTCTGTCTGTCTCAACCCTTCCTTAGTGTCTACTGGATCCTAAACACCCCTGATTAACAGACCCGTCTTTCTCTTCATCATATATATATATATACCGTACTTGCCGGCGTATAGCACGCACCGGCATATAACACGCACCCTCGCCGGAACCGGAAGTGCGGGAGACGCGGCTGCAGATCGGGCAGCTCTAGGAGTTATCGGCGTATAACACGCATGTAGGGTTTAAGCTTATTTTTTTAGTTATAAAAGTGCGTGTTATACGCCGATAAATACGGTATATACACACACACAGTATCTCACAAAAGTGAGTACACCCCTCACATTTTTGTAAATATTTCATTATATCTTTTCATGTGGCAACACTGAAGAAATGACACTCTGCTACAATGTAGTAGAGTAGTGAGTGTACAGCCTGCGTAACAGTGTAACTTTGCTGTCCCCTCAAAATAACTCAACACACAGCCATTAATGTCTAAACCTTGGCAACAAAAGTGAGTACATCCCTAAGTGGAAATGTCTAAATTGGGCCCAATTTAGACATTTCCCTGCCTTTCCAACTAGCCATTTTCCCTCCCCGGTGTCATGTGACTCTTTAGTGTTACAAGGTCTCAGGTGTGAATGGGGAACAGGTGGGTTAAATTTGGTGTTATTGCTCTCACACTCTCTCATACTGGTCACTGGACGTTCAACATGGCACCTCATGGTAAAGAACTCTCTGAGGATCTGAATTGTTGCTCTACATAAAGATGGCCTAGACTATAAGAAGATTGCCTAAGAAGACTCTGAAACTGAGCTGCAGCACGGTGGGCAAGACCATACAGCGGTTTCACAGGACAGGTTCCACTCAGAACAGGCCTCGCCATGGTCGACCAAAGAAGTTGAGTGCAAGTACTCAGCGTCATATCCAGAGGTTATCTTTGGCAAATAGATGTATGAGTGCTGCCAGCATTGCTGCAGAGGTTGAAGGGGTGCAGAGGTTGAAGGGGTGGTGGTCAGCCTGTCAGTGCTCAGACCATATGCCGCACCCTGTATCAAGTTCGCTGCATGGCACACCAAATATTGACAATTTGGGCTCAATTTGGACATTCCCACTTAGGGGTGTACTCTATTTTGTTGCCAAGGTTTTGACATTAATGGCTGTGTTATTTTAAAGGGAACAAAAAATGTACACTGTTATACAGGTTGTACACTACATTGTAGCATTGTTGTCGCATGAAAAGATATAAATTATTTACAAAAATGTGAGCAGTGTACTCACTTTTGTGAGAGTGTGTGTGTTTATATATATATATAGGTATACATAAGTTATTTTAAGGGGTAGTAGAAGTATTATTAAACACTGATCTACAGACACCAGACAAGCCAGAAGGCTTGGTTTTCCCTCAGAAGTCTCATGGTGCTGCCACAACCACAAGGGATTCTGGGTAGGTGCATGCAAATAAGGTTAACAATTATCACCTTTGCCTCTATATCCCCTTTATAAATGGATCCCTTGAAGGTAATTGGCCAATGTACAAAGCAGCCTTTAGACAAAACTCGGGAAGAGGTGCAATAGCCATATCACCACTCATGGACAGCGATATATATATATAGGAAATTAGATATGATCTATAAAAATGTTTGAATGTTTGAATATAGAACTTGTGTGGGTACACTAAAGGAGAGAGAAGAAAATAACAGCTACACAAGAGCACCACAAAAGTGTTAAAACAGCCTTGGTCACAAAGGGTACAAAAAGAAAAAACATCCCGGTCCTTAAGGGGTTAAGGAAATCATAATCTGTACTAAGTAATTGTCGGTGGGAAAGTATAACCTATAAATGTTGTCTTTGTAATACCAACTCATACCAGCAACTGAAATAAGTGTGTCTCTATATGAAATATAGACACCCACATTTCACAATTTTATTTATCTATACGTGGACAAAAAGTAAGTGACATCTCAATGGGATGAGATGGCCAATCTCTTGCAAACAGTTTATTTGAATAACAATTTACAAAATAATAAAGTTAGTCATCATTGGCATGTTTCTTGTGCAACACATTTAATCTTAGGCCTATAATACGTTGGACTAATTGGTTGTTGAGATTTATTTTTATGTCTTTGGATACAATAAAATATTTTTGTATTACCTTATGGTAATCATCCATGTAGCCTATGTACAATGTATGTAAGTATGTCATAATGCAGAGGGGAAATTTTCTAAAAACAAAACAAAAATCTGTCTGGTACACTTCAGACCCTGATTTTTAAGCAGAGGGGCAGCTTTCATTATGTAACTCCTTACACTAATAAACAACACATACACCCCCACACCCTTTTCTTCTTCAAAAACATTAACCAGATGTTATTTTACGCATTGTTAAATCAATGTACAGCATTGGACATATAACAATGATAATTGTGTTGTAGCTTTCTTTTACCCCTCAGGTATGAAAACAGGTTGTTTTCTTTTTTTTTTTTACGAGGCATGATTCTTTAACGATACATGGCTGCAAATTGACAATACTATGGGCCTCATGGACTAGTGAGATATGAGTGTCCTGTAAACATAAAACCACAATGATTTTAATCAAACCGAGATTTCACTGGGGGCCAACATGTTTGATATCTTGCATAAAAATAAATTATACAGTTTTAACTTCTTAATTATTAGGTATTAATAATACTAGGTATTATCAGGTACTATATTTGCTTGTGGAGCCAGTGATATATTATGGATCTAACATAAAACTGATGCAGCTGTATTTTTATAAGACATATGGGGGATATGAACATCAGAGAGGGAACCTAGCATTCTACCTCTTCAAATACACTCACCTGACTTTTATTAGCAGCTACTTTGGCAAAGAGAGCTTGTGACACCTTTGCCCGTTTCATCTCCTGCTGAATCTCATCGTAAATAGCAGCTGTGATGGTAACGTTGGAACTTTCCCCTTCCATTTTCACTTGAACGTCAGATGTTGGAGTGTTGGTGATTTTCATCTGTCAGAGACCAAGAAAAGGGAAAAAAAAGTAAGAAACATCTTTCGAGCAAACCATCAGTGGATATATTGTCAAATGATTCAATGGTGCATTAGCTATGGTGGGACACACTGTGTCTTAATTAAATAGGGGTTAATTGTGGTATGGTATATGGTATGGTAATTATTGCTAGGAAACGTAAGTTTATTTTATAAGTTTCAATAGGAATGTGTTTGATGTGCTTGACTATTGAGTGATAATTAGGCCTGATAACAAAATAAAATACACATCTCTGTAAATGTTTTTCATACTGATCTTTTAAACATTCTGTACTACCCTGTCAAACCTTCTATTCCACTCTGTAGATTTAGCCTCCCAACCTTACCTTCTTAGCTCTTTCTATGACCAATTCAGTGCCTGCCCTTTATTTTTTAATTATCATCTCTCTCTCACTCTCTCTCTGCAGTACCCTTTTACAATTTCCTGTACTACCCTCTCATCATCACTGAATCATCTTCTTAATTTTTCTGTACAACCCTACCACATATAAAACAATTCAAGATTAGACAAGTGCTAGTGTGATCTATTTTTTCCTTTCTGTTGTTTGATGAGGTCCTCAGTGTAGGAACCAAGTCTCCCATAAAAAATTAGAAAATGGGTACAGATCTCTAAATAATAAATTACAACTCAATTTACGGAATTCCCTCATGCCCTGCTCATCCTTTATTAAACAAATACGTATGTCATCTGAGCACATAGTTCCAACTATGATTATTCTCATTATGCTAACAAGTTGGGCACCCAATTTCACCTAGGAAATGAACAGATATGAAAATAGGAATTTCATTTTTGCATTCTAGTCCCCAGGTTGCCTCTGATTTGTTTATTTAATTTTCATACACTATTATTATTTTCTATATTCTGCTGCACTGACAAATGAAGGGCAAAGGAAAATAATGATTCTTACTGAATGCCACAATTGCCTCATCAGTTACTTTTTCACAAGTAAAACAAGCTTCTTCTAAAACAGAATAATTATTCACTGTGATAGGATGCTAAGCTCAAAATCAGGTAGAGCATGACCAAAGAAATCAGGTATATATAGGGATTCTTTAAATTCATCAAATCAACTTTTGTAGCTCTGTGATGTAGTCTACAACTTAAAAGTTCTGTCTTAAGCGAACAATCTGCACACTCTCTGCAGTGTTGTGCTTTGGAGACGGTATTTTGGTTTAATAAAGATTATTAAATAAAAAATAGCAACCATGTACACTTTTTCCATTAGAAGCTCAAATACCTTTGTCCTTTTTCCTAACCTGAAGATACTCTTCCTAGACGTTCAGAATGTGTCCCTTGCTTATGAAAACTCATGGCAACTATGGATGCCATGTTTTCCAACCTGTGAACTTCTCTCTCCTCTGGGAAAAGGAAAATGTGGATAGGTATGTGTAGAAATGAACAGCGTTTGGAGGGAACTGTGTGGAAAGCATGAGATAATAGAAGTGGAGTAGGCAGAATGTAAGTGAGGAGCGACAATGGACATACACCGTTCTCCTGCCAAAGATCCCCACTAAAATCAGGGGCAAGGAAAATCACTACAACTTCTTGAATCTGAGAGTTACTCTGCGTGTGTAGACTGCATGAAGAAATACTATTAACAACATTGCCAGTGTGCAGCAAGTTAACCTTAACAAAATAGCTATTAGTAAGTAAACCTCATAGACACATACACAACTAATCTTTGAAGTGCTGGAAGAAACTCAAATGGATTCAAATATATAAAAAACAGAACATAAACACTATATAGTGTAGTAAGTAGATAAGTGAGGAGGATATAAATATAAAGACATCCCCTTACATGATATAGGGCATAGAATAGCCTATCAAAAACAATCTGTGTTCTTCTTGAATATGGACTCCCTCAAGGCGGTAGAAGTAGAAGACAGAAAGCCAGAATGTAAGTAGAAAAATATTTATTCAATAATAAGTAAAGTTTTGTTTTTTTTTATCTTACATTGGAAATCCCACGTTTTTTTCACCGCAACCATATAACTAATCCATATAGCAGAGGGAGCCCATATCCAAGAAGAACACAGATCCTTTTTAAAGGATCTTTTTATTTGTATCCTCCACATTTATCTACTTACTACACTATATAGTGTTTATGTTCTTATATATATATATTGTGACGGAACCCTCCGTCACTTGGGCCACTGGAGACGCCTGACTGCCAGCCTCCTCCCTATTGACTATGGCCCCTGGCTTTGTAAAGACTTCTGTGGCTACCCCCAGCAATATTTCATCCCATCACTTGCTGAGGAGTATCTCCAGCAGACAGCCAGGATCTGCAAGCATGGAGTGACTGGCATTGTTTTAGTTTAACCCCTTCAGGACCGGGTTTTTGTGACTAAGGTTGCGCTAAAAGACTGGAGCCGTTTTTTGTTATGTCTTTCTTCAACTGCAATTTCTCCATTCTCAATTAATGTACCCACACAAATCATATATTGTTTTTTTGAAAAACTGAAAAATGAAAAAAAAACGATTTTTTTAACAGTTTTGTATACATACAAATTGTACACACATTGAACCAATGGGAAAAAATTATCCCAAATATATTCATTAACTTGTGCTGACTTAGAAACCACCCAATATGGCCAGGATTTTCATCTATTTTGACCAGTAAAGGGCAAATATTGCAAGGCATGCATCATGTTTTTAAAATGTAATTTTTTTCAAATTTGGCATGGTAGGCTAATAACTGCAATAGTTGTCACAGATACTGATTATCTCCCAAAAAGTATATGTTTATGAACAGTAGATAAGTCAAGGTGTACAACTAGGATAATTTTGACACTTTTCAAACAGGGATTTTATCACCAATTGCTGCCAAATTTTGAGGTATTTTTATATTTTTGTGCATATAATGCAATGTTGCTTTAGCTTTCATATTATATTTTGTATAGCATATATAGAACCTGTGACGGAAGGCTCCATCACTGGGGCCACTGGAGAAGCCTGACTGCCAGCCTCCTCCCTATTGATTATGGGCCCTGGGTTTGTAGAGACTTCTGTGGCTACCCCCAGCAGTATCTTCTCATCACTGGCTGAGGGGATTATCTCCAGCAGACAGCCAGGATCTGCCACCAGGGAGAAGCCGCCATTGTTTTAGTTTAATGTATAAATCAGTCTCCCCCACCTATTGTATTGTTAATCCCGTTACTGCCCCTGTTGTCTCTGGGAGGCAGATTAAGGGGGTTGTTTGTGTCCCAATATCTTGTTTTATGTAAATGTGTGTTTTGCTGGATATATCCAGCTCTGTGTGTCTAAAATAAATCAGTCTTCGTTTGGTTTTACCCTACACTGAGTCTCAGCTAGTGACTGGGGAACCGGGGAAAGTGTGTTGTCCCAGGCTAAGGAAGCACAAGACAGCGGAGGTAGTCGGTCGGACTAGCCAGCTCCGTTACATTGGTGGCAAGCGGTGGGATTTCTTCTTAGTCTGAGGGACACTTACTTTCTACCGGGATTGACCGACAGGACGGCAGACTTCGGTCGCCTTGACGAGGACATGGATGTGGTATCAGAATTCCAGGGGCTGCTGCGGGTCATCCTCTCCTGCTACACCACTGCCCTGCCTACAGAACAATACCAGAACCTGAGGCAAGTGGTTCGACGGTCAGTATGGCAGAGGGCTGTTATACGCCGGGGTCAGTGTTTTCCAAGCTCTGAACAAAAGATTAGAGACCAGCGGGAACTACGGATGCCATTCCTGGGACAGCAACCCCAGGAGCAATGGGTATCCGAATTGGACAAGCTGGTCCAGCAGGAGGTAGAGCTGGAAGATCACTATAGGGCTCTGCAGTGGTATTCAGAACAAGCATATTGGGGAACTGCAAAAGATTGTTCTCCAGAGGACTATGACTTTGGTGGCCCTGGATTATTATGGGATAGTCTGCAGGAGGATCCGGACTTCGGCAGTACAGCGGAGTGGCGGATCGAGGACATCCGGGATTTCAGGGAGTGGGACCTCCCAGATGCACTAGGACTCAGAGGTGATTTAGACTTTTTAATTACACAGGAGTGGGAACTGGAGAAGGCATATAAAAAACTGTTCGAACGCGTTCAACAGAATGCCCCAGTGTCCAGGGATTGTGTGGATTTTGTGGATGTGATTGAGTGGTCAGCTGAGGATGTTGACCCAGGCGGGGTGGATGGGACTGCGGTCTCCACCCCTGAGTCAGAGGGATACTGGGCAGCTAATCCAGATCCGATACTGGAGCTGTGCGACTTTACACCACAACCAGATCCAGAGACTGGGCATTCATTTGATTTATTGTCTGAGGATGTTAACCCAAGAGGGGTGGATAACACTGCGGTCTCCACACCTGGGTCCTCAGAATGCTGGGCAGTCTGCCCAGATCTCTTAGTCCCAGCTGAAGAGCTGGCAATAGGGCAGAGCGCTGCTGGCTTCTGCCCCACACCTGCAATGACTACAAGGATCCAGGGAGATGCGGCAGCCGGCCCTTCTCCCCAGCGGCAGCTCACATGTCCGGGAGCGGAGGAACCGGTCCTCCCTCTCCAGCGGCAGGCCGACCCACAAGATGCCCTAACCCCAGCTGAAGTGCTGGCAACCGGGCAGAGCATCGCTGGCCTCTGCCCAGCACCTACCAAAGCTGCAGGAATTCAGGGAGATCCAGCAGCCAACCTACCTCCCCAGCAGAAGCAGGGAGGTGGAACAGCCGGTCCATCCCCCCAGCGGCAGAACCTAATTCCGGTACCGGAGAACCTGAACTCCCTCCTCAACGGCAGCAGGAGCACCAGGGAGGGGATGCAGGCGGCATCCCTCCCCAGCGGTACCCGGGAGATGGCGCAGCCGGCCCATCTTCCCAGCAGCAGGAGCACCAATTTTGGGAGGGCATTAATGGGCCAAATAAACTGACTGACTACGGAGTCAACCCGTTTGGGGTCTCATCCTATGTCAGTCCAATTCGAAGGGGGAAGAATTGTGACGGAAGCCTCCATCACTGGGGCCACTGGAGAAGCCTGACTGCCAGCCTCCTCCCTATTGACTATGGGCCCTGGGTTTGTAGAGACTTCTGTGGCTACCCCCAGCAGTATCTTCTCATCACTGGCTGAGGGGATTATCTCCAGCAGACAGCCAGGGTCTGCCACCAGGGAGAAGCCGCCATTGTTTTAGTTTAATGTATAAATCAGTCTCCCCCACCTATTGTATTGTTAATCCCGTTACTGCCCCTGTTGTCTCTGGGAGGCAGATTAAGGGGGTTGTTTGTGTCCCAATATCTTGTTTTATGTAAATGTGTGTTTTGCTGGATATATCCAGCTCTGTGTGTCTAAAATAAATCAGTCTTCGTTTGGTTTTCCCCTACACTGAGTCTCGGCTAGTGACTGGGGAACCGGGGAAAGTGTGTTGTCCCAGGCTAAGGGAGCACAAGACAGCGGAGGTAGTCGGTCGGACTAGCCAGCTCCGTTACAGAACCAAATTGTGTTCTGTATCCCCCGGTTCCAACAAGGCCTCACATACATGGATCATGCATTTTTTGAGGTAGCTATGAGGGCAAAACTGGAACATACGCATTTTAGTTTTCAAATTTGGAATTTTCAGTAATTGGTTTACTGGGCCCGTATTCCATTTTGGACATTTTGGGAGCCCACCAATTTCAATTACCCCATAAAAGTATATGTTCATGAACAGTAGACAAGTCAACGTGTTCAACTAGGGTAATTTTGACAGTTTTCAGGCTTGTTAATGGCAAATTTAGGCCACTGACATTGATCAGGGAGACCGATCAATAATCAGTGACTTAAAATGTCACCGACAAGTGATCAGTGATTGTTAATATTTTTTTGTGTATATATATGTATATATTTGGATCCATTTGAGTTTTTTCCAGCACTTCAAAGGTTTGTTGTGTATGTATTTTTTATTATTCACTCACATACAGGACCGGATTAAAAGCATCATGGGCCTGGTGCTGAGGTTTTGGGGCCTTTTTATGGAAATAAATAAATTAGACACCTCGGCATCGATGTGTAATGGATAAAGATGACATCAGTGCGAGGCAGGTAATATAGAATAGAATCTTATGTGATGGGATTGAACACAGCCAGCACTATTGTGTATGTATGCCCCTCCATTCAGTGTTGATTTATGAGATGAGATGGCCCCAGCTGTCCCCCTTGTGTATTGATGCCACCAGCCCCTATGTATATTTGTGCCCTCCAGCCAGCCCCACAATGTGTATTTATACCCCAAGCAACCCCCCCAGTATTGACTTATGTGATGCCCCAGCCAGACCCTTCTCATGTATTGTTGCCCCTACTACCTTGTATACTTATGCCACCCCCCCTTTAGTATCATGTCATCATCAACATAATTTTTGTTGGTTAAATTACTTTTTTCCCAGACTTTGCCGCCTGCTCTTTGCTCTCCTCCACGGGACCGACTGCCACCCGAGGAATTCTGTTGAACTCTGTTGAACTCCGTGTGAGCCTCACTGAGGGATTAGGCGGCATGGCGTCTACAAGCCAGATGCTTTAGCTATAGGTGGCCGTCGCAGGTGGTCGTGGGGTTGAACCGCCCGCATTAAATCGCGAACCCACCAGCCCACCAGGAAGTCTCTTGGTTTCCTGGTGGGCCAGTCCCGCCGTGACTGGGCCTATTTTCAGGTAGGAGCCTGGAGCTGCAGCTGCATCAGCCCCTACATTAGTCCGTCCCTGCTCACACACGTGGATTAGCCACCACACAGAGTGCGCGGTTGTTTATTGCTTCTTTTCATTTTCTTTGTCACTAAATCGGCGGTGAGGTCTGGTTTTATAACATGCAGCATCGGCACATTTGTGCTTATTACTTGTTTCTTTTATACTAGCGCATCACTTTGTTTTTTTGCACATACTAAAAGCTGTTCTATTATTTAACCCTTTAGGCTTAACATTCTTAATTTATATATTTAAAAAAACCTTAAAACTGTATTTAATAAACATCAGATTAACAGACAAAAACACCAAATGGTTTGCACATACCTGTGGAACTCGGGAGGAGCCAGGACTGGATGATGAAGACAACAGATTAACATTAGGGTTCATGCTCCTCTCTCTTTCGTCTTGATAGATCCTATCTCTCTCTGTCTCTGGTAGGTTTAGAAAATTTTGCATGGCCCTTAGATTTACAAGAAGGGACTGTGATGCTGTTCTCGGGTCTTCTTCTTTACGAAGTATTTCTGACAATAAACCCTGGTACAAAAAAACAAAATGTGAGCTTTATATTTTAATTTAGCATTGTTTACACACATAACATAGACCTGTTTTGTTATTATTTGTGTATTATATTTTATGTCTCATATAGATAGATAGATAATCACAATAAAAAACTCAAAATACTTCCACATTTTCACCTTAATTCATAGTGACATAAAGTGTTATGACAAGAGGTTATAGTCTACTATTATATATAGAGTCTTAAGCGTATATATAAGAAAAACATAATGTTAACACATGTTAAAGAGATAGTGGTTAATATGTGGAATAGCCTTCCAACAGAGGTGTTAGAGATTAATGTAATAACTTTATGAATTCATGGGATAAGGATACGTATATTCTGAATTTAAGGTAAGGCTTATCCCAAACAATTTTGCCATTTTAAAAGAGTTGATAGAAAAATTGTCAGACCTGATGCAACATATGGATCTTATATCCTGCCAAATGTTATGCTTCTATGGACCTACAATATCAAATTTAAATCCACTCCATATACAAAATGTAATATATATCATATAGGCACAGATGTTAGGATGAATTACGTGTTTCTTAAGATGTATAAACCACAACAAACAGTGATAAGGTAAAAAGTCTTAAGAAAGAGCAGTCCTCTTAATAGGTGCCACTCATCAGGGGGTGATCAGTTGGCCAGGGACCAGCTGAGCAGATGTCTTTTGGGCCCGAAGGCCGCCTAACATGGGCCGGCAGCTACTGTGGAGCTCGCACATTCTTTTCCCGTCCAGACGAAGCGGGTAAGAGAGTTTCCTCACACAGGTAAGCTGTGGGCCCGGGTTAGGTGGCCACTAGGGCCACACAGACGTCTGCACTGCCCCAGTGCTGCTCGCCGACCCCCAGACCGGTGAAATATGCAAGTGAGGTAAGGGGGTGCAGGAGAGTGAGTGTTTAGGGGCAGAAGTTTTACAGAAAGGCTGTTCAGGGCGAGCAGAGGTGGCACAGGCAGGTTGCTAAAAAGGAGGAGTTGGCACAGGCAGGCTGTTAAGGGGGGACAGGTGGCACAGGCAAGCTGCTAAAGGAGCAGAGGTGGCACAGGCATGATGCTAAACGGGCAGAGGTAGTACAGGCAGGCTGCTAAAGGTGCAGGGTGACACAGCCAGGCAAGTTACCTGTAATATTTTTTTCCCAGATTTCTAGTATTTTTCCAGTTGACATACAGTTTACAAATTTGTTTATAATTAGTCTTGCCAATATTATTTTTTTTGTGTGTGGGGGGTGCCACATACACCCTCTCTAGCAGTTAAGCTTAAAGGTATCTTACATTGGACAGGTAATGCTTAGCTTCCACTGCTTTGTTCACTCACAGAGAAAACGTAGAATGATGGTAGATATGCTTAAACCTTAAATTGACTAGTGTCCCAGAGAGCCCCTGAACAATGAATGCATATGAAAGTACTCTAAGTACTCATTAGAACGTTTGCTGAGCCAGTACTGGTTCAACTATGATATGCAATAAAGTGCATTTGATGGCTGGGATATCCCTTTAACGTGCACATTTAACACATTTGTTAAAGCATGTTGTGTGTTAAACAAGTGAAAAAAAAATATTTATTTTATTCATGTTTATATCTCCCAGCTCTGACATTGACCAAACATACACCCAGGACATGTCATGCAAATTTTCCTTCAATCTCATGATCTCATAGTGAAGGCTGCACTGGAATCCTGTCACTCCAAGTTTGAAGTTGTAGCACACTTATTGTCTTGGACTATATATGCCTGGTTTATCTGACTACACATCATTGTTTGTGAGCCTTTCTTTTCCTTTTTTTCTAGAGTAATAATATAAACATTACCTCTTTTTTCTGCAGTTGCTGCATCAAAAATATCTTAAGGTTATGCAAACAAACATGTTAACATAAATATAGACTAATCCCACAATCCCATGTTTTCAGGAAGCAGTTACTACCTCATGATGTATGAATCTGTATATAAGCTGACTCTAGTTAACATTTTAAAGCTAACATTTTAGGAAAAAGCATCTCTGGGGACAGTGGTTGTCGTTTAAGTTTTCATCCTTTTCAAACCTATCCATAATTCCATTAAATAATATGTTTCTTTATCTGCATTTCTACAAATCTGCTATAAATATAACAACTTCCTATTACACAGAGATTATCAAACCTTTTTGTCACCTGCAAATAATTAGTCACTCAATATGCAAAGCAACATCCTTGAAGAAAAACAAATGATCATAATTCTGTTTAATTGTAAGTAAATTAGGCATAATTTATTTTTAGAAAGTGATAGAGACCAGGTGGGGGAGCAAGCAAATACTGCGTGTTGTGAGACGGCCGAGAGTTGATTCTATACATGATGTTTTCATTTCGTACTCAAGGAAAACAATCTACAGCATTTTCGTCATTGGCTCTGTCCTCATATAAACCTTAACGACCAGGTATGAAGAATATCTCACCTGGGTTTGGGCAAATAACACCATAGGTGACAATTTCATTGACAGTGTTATACATCAATATAGGAAACAAAAGACAGGAAGACAATTTTGTGTAGACCGTTAACAAATATGACAAGAGTTACATCATCCTACATAATTTTTTTGACAAAAGTAATGAATCTTTGCTGTCATCTTAAGTGGTAAAGATTCAGGGAAAAATTGGTAGTTTGGGGACAAGAATGAATCATGAGAAATAAAAGAGTCAGGCGTGCATTTCTTTCAGGCATCATTAAATAAATTCCCCTTTGCCCCCCTCACCCAGTGCCATCAAATATAAACAGCTATAGCTCCTTGAATTTTACTGCTACTAGATGGCTGTGCCTAGTTGACAAGCTGGATCAAGTAGACTTAAGGAGTGGTAACTATAAACAAGCCTTGCCAAACAAGGTGTTCACCAAAACCATATCTGGGAACTTGCATACTACTGTGAGGATCACTGCATACTTTAGATAGAGAAGTAGCTGCCAAATAGCAGATTACAGCATTACAGATCTCAACGCAGGATAAATCAAGTGTGCTCAAATGTGTTAGTCAATCCGTAAATCAGAGCAGAAATCACCAAGCTGAACATGAATGCACACAAATTTTATTACTGAATAAAGCAGCCAAGAATTTAGTAAATTATCCTTCACATTCTCATTTCTCCAGGGGACATCCAACTGCCAAGATGTGCCCCACTGACCTATACAAAAAAAACATCTAAAATCTCACTATGTACTGTAGCACTTTTGTTCACTACTCTCGGTAAAACAGTTTGCAGAGGAATAATCTGTCCATTAGCAATGTTCTACTGAAACTGCTAGAAGAGACACACTTGTCCCAGTCTGTGTTTTATAAATTTTTGCAGTGCATAGAAGGTATAAATGATGCTGCCCTCAAGTGTTGACTGATACGTTAGTGAGGCTACTAACTACACTGACTTCTCATTTAGCACTAGATATACTAGCTGGAAATCAAGAAGGGAAAAGAATTAACTCTAGCCCCCCATGTGTAATCTGACCATAAATCAAATCTGTCAGAACTGAAGACTTCAGCATATTCTACAAAGGCTAATTTACGTTCATGTGATTGTCTAAACTGCTGCTTTAATGATAACCAAACACAGAACCCACACAAAGTCTTGTAATTCTAACAAGGCAGCTATAAACAAGGCATTGTCCCGGAAAGTCTTCCCAGTGCTGTTTAGTTGAATTAGCAAAGTTTGACATGAGCCTTAATTATGACATATGGGCTACATGTTCAATGAAATATTGTTGTTGTCCAATAGACTTTGTGCAGTGGGTCCTAAATGGGATGCAATAAAGCTCATTGTATATTATATCTGATCACAAATCCAATTTTAGATATCTTTCTATTTGTGTGATACTTGTTGGTATAAAAACTGTTTTCCAGATCTTCACTAATAAAAGTTAAAACCTGAATCTTAGTTTATGTAACGAAATATGTATAGTACAATATTAACAATAAAAATATTGATGTAACAGTCAAATGAGTTTTGTGCATTTTAAACAAATGAATGCTTTGAGTGCTAGTAATTATCACATGTCTATCATCCTGGCGTCAAAAGGATGCTATGGGTGGACCTCAACAACCCTACCAGGGAGACTTTGTACAGGGAGTAAAAAGTTTTTTTTACATTTTCTTTCATTATTTTTAAAAACATTTTGCATGCAATCCTTAAAGAAGAGAGGCACAACATTTAGTCTGTGTTTCTCCAAAGGGGTTTTAATTAATTTTTATCCCACTGGTGGGTACTGGGGAAGCACAGGATGTGGCATATTTTTTAATCACCCTTAGCAGAGGACAAACAGAGGATGAGAGTTGAACACTCTACATGGGATGAAGAAAAGGAGGGGTAGAAACTTGCATTTGCAGGTTCATGAATCTGTTGCTTTTTTCAACATGGAGTTTTGTCCAATGGTGTGAATTTACCTCTTGTAGATTAGTATACAGATTCAATTGCATTATCTAAATAAATTATGACCTATTATTCTTGCTAGACTGTTGACTAATATGCTTTTGTTAGTTTTCGCAGTACAGGAAAGCTTCTTTTGCTTTCATCTAACAAGTGTATGCTTTAAGTATAATTTAGACAATACTGTAATTTTGAAGTATATTCCCAAACATTTAGGTCAAAGGGGAACACTTTTGTATTGCAGTAGATGATTTGGAGGCTGTTCTTCAAAAAGGGTGATTTGGACTGAGTTGGACCAGTCTACTTGCGACGGGGATTACATACAGTGATGTTCAGTTGATGTAATATAATAGCATTGCTGCTTACATAGGATACCAGGTGTGGAGGTGTGTAAGTGTGAATGTTTGATTGTGTGAGGTGTGAAAGTAAGTTGTTTGATAGAGTGAGTAAGTGTATGTATAACTGTGTGTGTGAATGTGTTAGCGTAAGTGTGTGCTAGAGTGTATATTACTTAAAAGGAGGGTGGGCAAGGTGCTGGGGGAATATTGGGCTTTATAAGCCACCATGGCCAAAATGTGCCAGTGCTCTCATGGTGATACTGTTGCTTATCTGGGAGCAGCATTTTTACTGGTTCAGTAATTTCTTGTAAGATAGCAGTAATTTCTTGTAAAATAGCAGTCTCTTTGCCTTATCCCTAATCCACACAAAGCTATTAATGAGATAATTCAGGAGAGAAAGATTCATGAATGTAATGCTTATCAGACAGAGGCATTTAAATGTTTTCAGAAGTGTTGCAAACTCACTGGATTTTCTTATGAAGGTGAAATAGATATAAATATTTTACACATTATATTTTAAAATGAGGGCATCCATTTTTATGGTACTTGACATCTACATCGAAAAAATTCATAGCTTAAAATGAATAATCCAATGTTTCTAGTATACAATCATTTATGATATATATAGGTTTATTTATATAGGTATATTTAGGTTTATTTACAACACAATGTAAAGCACACTTTTGTACGGTTTTACAGAGACAGTTGCAATACAACAAACAGTTCTAGAACTACTAACCTTCACTGTTGAATTCTACAGATTTAATAAGTAGTAGTAGATTTAGTAAATTTAGCAATTATAGAAAAGAACATACAATAAACGGCACATACCTGTGTACGGTTAAATGCTACTCTTGCAAAGACAGCCTGGGATACACTCGCTCTCTTCAGCTCATCCCGCACTTGCTGGTAGATGTCAGGAGAGACCTCCACTGAAGAGTTGGTTGATTCTACTGGTTTCACAGGTCTCGGAATGGGAGGGTGATTTAGAAACTGTTGGTTGATAGCCTGAGGGTGTTGGTGAGCCAAAAGTCTGCTAACAGCTATTTGTTGGTTTATCAGGTGTGCCATTGCTATTTGCTGTCGTACCAGCTGAGGACTTAATTGAGGAGACAGGAGTCCGGGGCTCATTATGGGCTGCAAAGCTGGGACCTGGCTTCGGACTGGGGGACTGTGGTGAAGCTGGCTGTGCGGTGACTGCTCGCTTGTTTTTCCTAGGCTTGACAACTGGTTTATATTTGGTAAGTGTGTCGGTCTCTGACCTAGCACACAGTAGTCTATTACATTATCCCGTTCAACTAAGGATGAAGAAAAATATTTTATTAGGATAACCATTTTAGCAACACACTAAAATGACAATACAAATGTACAATTTCTTATGTAACAACATAAAAACAAACAAGATGTAATAAACTCTCAGCCCTGGTTATACACTTCCAAAAGATCTGGTTTCTGAGGTCCAACCAATACACTCATTTTTGACAATTAATACACATAACATCATCATTACAAGAAGGTTGAGTAATGCATATTAAAGTGATATGCATTCTTCATTGGTAAGGCTGCATGGGACACTGAAGTGTCCCTTTTTTTGTTCCTCTACGCATCCTTGCAAATGTTGCATTAAACTGTCAAGAACAATATGTGGTTTTGTATATACACCGATCAGCCATTCTGACCACTGACAGGTGTGTTGGCAAGCATAAGGATCTGACACAAGCAAAGATGATTATGCTCAATGCCAAGTGTTGACTGGAGTGGTGTAAAGGACTCCACCACCGGACCCTGTAGTAGGACTCTAGAATCATCTGGAGTGATTAATCACTCTTCAATATCTGGAAGCTCAATGGATGAATCTGGGTTTGGGCTTTATTATTTAGTGTATTGAATTGTAAAATGCAGGTTGTACAGATCCAAACTCAATCATTTCAAATATATTTGTGTATACAAGCTTTTAATTGCATTCTATGCATACAAATACAAGTAAAAGAAGAACACTGCCATGTGTCCTACAATGATGTAGGATATTTATATGTATAAGATTCTTCTCATTTTTGTCTGTCACATATATACGGTAATCATATTGATTTACCTAATTTTGGGTAAATCATGTATTAATAGACTCAAAACGGAATTGCTAAAAAATAAATGTTCGATTTTTTTATGGTATAAATAATGAACAAAGATCTTCAGCCAAGCTCAAAAATTGGTTTGTAAATGAATCAAATACGTTTTACCCTAGTAGATAAGTAGCAATGTCTGGCCCCCATTACCAATAACAGTTCAATAAAGCTTATCAGATGGGATGGTGTCTACAAGCCTTTTTGTCTAGTCAAATAGGATCAAAGAAATGTGTATTCCTAACACTATTGTGATGTTACCTTGAAAAAATAGTCTGAGCCACAGATGCTATTTCTACAAGCTTCCAAACATTGCTGTGCAATTCAAAACCTCTTCAACCCATTAAAGCAGATTCTGTTTACCTAGCACATCACCTTAGGCCTCTTGGCTCACTTATGCACATGAGCGGGCTCAGGAAGTGCAATAAAAGAAAGCCAATAAGAGTTGCTTTTTAAACTGTTTGTGTACAATAAGTCAGGGGGAAGCACTCTGCTTGGGATCCTTGACCTCCTTTAATCCAAGGTTTTGCTGTACAGATGTTGTCATGTTGTCATGCCATATAGCAAATACAAACTGGTGGCAAACAACCCTTTATGTGCAAGATGGGTGTACAAGTAATGCATTGAATTCTCCATTCTCACTTTGCAGTTATAGTCTTATTTGCCTTCACCTGAATAAAGTATGAACATGTAGGTTACAAAATCAGTACCAAAAATCTTAAAAAGATTAAGCACTGGGGCATTTGCAATTTAATAACTGTTACAATTGCCAAGAAACACTGTAATATGCAACTGTAGAACTGGGTATCAGGATTTCCTCCTCAAAAGCAAATATGAGGCAGTGGTATCATGTGAGGTCTTGTGACTGTGCAAAAAGTGTAAAAAGACATATTGCCTAATTGGCTCTCTTGAATTTATTAATTAAAGGGTGACGTTTATTAATTAAAGTTGGAATTTAAAGATGAATTTGCCAATTAGTTCCTTTATATCTTTATATCTCCTTTATATCTTTATATGTTAGTAAACTAACACAGCAAATAAAATGATATTAGTAAGGGCACAGTGTTTTATCACTGAACACCAAGCAAACACCAGCATAAAATATTGGCAGAAAGTATATCTGAACAGATAAGGCCACTTGCAGTCACAGAAACATTATGAAACAATATATTCTTGCCTCATGGGAATTGCAGCTTTTTAGTTAGGACCTACTTAAACTTATCAAAACTGCATGTCATGGGCAGGGCCATCTTTAATATTGGTTAAAGCCTGGGCAGTCAGTCTTAAAGTTGTTTACAAAAGCTCCGGGTCAGACTGGCACTTTGTAAAGATTTTGGACCTTGCGTTACCTTACACTGCTGTGTTCCTGTCTCCATGGCCAAGTCCAAAGTTGTTTACAAAGCTCCATTGCCACCCTGGCCAGTTCATGCCTGTTTGCCAACCCCTGGGCTCAAGGTTCTTTGGGCCCCCCAGGAATACGTCAAAGCTGCCCCCTTTGTCCCGCATTAAAGATGTCCCTGGCCATCTGACCTTTCTCAGTACATCAACAGCAAGGTGTTTTGCCAGCCTCTCACCATATTTTAAAATAAGATAAAATACACACTTTACGTGGAATCTTAAATGTGGCTGCAGTGGCATACCAGCATCCATGCAAACAATAGACATCCCTGTTCAATAAAGTATTGTAAGGGGAAACAGCAATGTTTTAAAATAGAAACACATTTGTTATAGTAGAGTGTGAGATCTCTACCATTTAAACAATAGAAAAAAAAAAGATCAAAAATTATTTTTTTCTGTATATAGGAAGCACTTATGCACTGTAAATTAAATGTTTTATTACCTCGACATCATTTTTATTAAAAAAAAAAACACAACACATAGGGCTTTTGGTCTGCAAAAACAGCATTTTGCAACATGCTTCGGAACTATTTCTAATCAGCCCACTAACTGAAATCTGGGATTGTGCAAACGGACCAAAAATTATTTGGACTCATTTTTTGTTTCATTTTCGATCGAGTTGTTTTCCAAAAATGAATTTTGATTCCTGCCCTTTCAAGTTGCATTAAATTCAGAGGATTTTTTCCATGAAAAATGTATTGTCACTTACACTCTCTCATTCATTCTCACTCACGTTCTTCTCAAAGTCTCCCTACGTCCCTTCTCCGATGAGTTGGTTTCAACCTTTTCAATTTGTACAACTTGAACCTAGAGAATGCTGCTAAGGTGCTAATGTCTCCCCACAAGCTTTAAAGAGGTATAGGCAACTGATGTAAGAAATAAACTTAAAGTGACCGAATCCAAATACAAAATGCCACTGATCCAGTTTTTTGTGTCTTAAACCAAAATTACACTTTTAGCAGGGCACATCTACATAAGTAGCAAAAAAATAATAGCATGATACCGTATATACAAAAATGTACTTCTTATTGATGTTAAGTCCATAATCATTTTTATGTGGTATTTTATCAATATGGTAAAGTTTTTTGGCATTATTACTGTATTGTGTTCTATCTTTCTCTTGTAGCCAAACGAGAATACCATAAAACCCAGACAGGTATACTAGGGAATGTGTTCCACATATTTCAGCATGTGTGTTGGTCAGAGCTATATGCAAAGTGATGTTTGGTCAATTGTTGGTTGGTTTGAAAATGATCATCCACAAAACTCTCTTTTTTGGGCCCCTTTGTCTTTTATTTCTAACAAGGGTAACAGTAGCTCTGGTTTGGTTATAAACCAGGAGTTTTGTGGCCAATACAGTAGAAAAAACCTTCAACCTTGATGAAGGAAATTCTAGGAAAATGTAAATTTTACAGCATATCGTTTATTTGATCAAACAGGCTGTGGACAACAGTGACCATTTGTTAATCTTATAGTACCCTTGGGTGAATTCATAATGCAAAAGTGGCATAGACTACACTGACAGCAAACAGCAAGGATGGGGTTACTTTGTGACCTAGCTACTTTCCATGATAGGTCCACATGGGGGCCTAAGCTATGTTCCTAAGTTCCAGCATATGTGAATACTTTTGTTCCCCTGGATGTTACAGTATATGCTCTTGAGCTTTTCTGGGTCTTTCGTATCTCAGACAGTACTTGGGGAATATCCATACCAATACACAAGGTACTGATCAGTGAGGATGTTTTGTGACAAGGCTGTCAATCATAGTTCTTCTCTAATGGGATCGCCCTGTTTTCCCAATACTTTATAGAGCAGCATGGAAGGTACAGAATTGCATTTAGCAGAGTGTGCTTGAAGAATAATTTTAGCACTAGCAATACTGGTCTTGATGTTTTTGTATTTGTATCTTTTGTGGTCTGCTGTTGCAATATGACTAATTCTTTCTGTAAACCTCCATTTTCCAAGAAATATTGTTCTATTGTTCTTGAATTGAAAGTTTGAACAATTTATTTAAAGTTGTATAGAGGCTAAAATCTGACCATTGCAAACCTTATTTGCACACACCTACCCAGAATCCCTTGAAGTGGTGGCAGCATCACGTGATTTCTGTGGGAACAGCAAGCCACTAAGCTTGTGTGGTGTTTGCAGGGTTGTGTTTAATAAAGCCTCTGCTAGCCCCTTAACTTTAAGTGGAGATTTTTTCCATTACTTTGACCACATCACAACTTATGTTGTATGCTACACATATTGCTCTAATATGCCAGCAATAAGCCACTATCCAACCTAATGCTGATGAGTCCCACTAAGATACCTCAAAACATGCACACATAGTTATAAAAAATATAAAATAAATTTCTTCTGGAATAAAAAATATATGCACAGCGATTGAATATTAGCCTGTAAAATAGTCTTGCCATCAAACTAAAATGGGTTGAGCTAAACAGTTCAGCAGTGTGTATGGGTAAAGGGTGGAAAACATTTCTATTAACTCCTTAAGGTCTGAGGCCATAATATTATGTCCCAACAAAACTGCGGGTAATTGCAGTTGTAATTGGTGGCAGGACTGCTGCTGCTTTTGGCTGTCCAGAGACCCAGGGAAAACCAATAGGAGGTATATCTATGCATTTGATGCCTCAAGGAGCCAATCACATGCATGTTGCAAATGGTAATGTCTATAAACAGAGGCAGAGAAGGGCATGGAACAGTGTTGTGGGTTTTTTTTAATCACTGCTTAATCAGCAGCCGTTGTACATCTGCCGGTTTTGTAAACCCTAATGGCTGATTTGTGTACACTTAAGATGTAGGGAGGGTTAGAGGGGAGTTTCTTGTGCAGATCCACAGCTTTAGGGTAAAAATAAACAAAAAACAATTTTAAAAAGTGTATGTATATGATCCAATTTTAACCCAACTACATACACAAAACGTGATATAACATGGCATAATGAGAGGTTTCTGAAATCAAGACAAATACTTAACTATAGACGGTAAATCTTTTTTTCATCTGCACTGGCATCCTAGGTATAGGATTCATAGGTAAAACCATGAATGTTTTGTTTTTCTTACTTACCAAATAACAGTTTACCCATATTTGTATGGGTTCTAAAAAAAGTGCTATGTGTTCTGAAAACTCCCAATATATACGGTAATTTGTGTAGTCAAACTAAAAGACTGAGAAGGAAATTATGTTTGAAAACGATAAAGCAAAATTGCTAAAAACTCTTTAATCCTTTTTTTTTTTATTTATTCTTTTTTATTAAGTTTAAAGAAATTTTCCATCATACATTCTATATAATTTAGAAAATACATCACTTCATCAAAGTTGTCTGAGAAAAATTTCAGTAATACAAAATCGCTTATAAATATTATAACATTTCTCAATATCCAGACAGAGATGTTAATACCTAAAAAACGGACATCCATACTTCGGACAGGTAACTAACATACATCCAAATTAGTATCACCTTTAGATTTAGAAGCTTTCAGGGGTATAGCAAAATAGACCAAACTGCCAAGGAAACTATATCAAGCTATATAAAACAGTGTCTTGATGTATTTTTCTCCAGGGGAGCCAAATCAGGTCATATTTTTTTAGGCTACTGTATGTTCTAAAATAGTGTTTCTCCATATTATATTGATAGTCAATTTGACTCAAAATTTGTGACCATGTCGGAATTATTTCTGACTTCCAATTGCGCGCAATACAAATTTTGGTCGCTACAAATATATTGATAGCTAAATAAAGATTTGATTTATTTTTAAGAGGTATGTCTATATGAAATAGAAAGGATTCGGGAGAGAGATTCCATTGAAATCCAAATAGATTTTTAAGAAGATCCATAAGTTCAAATTTTAAGTTATTTAGTCTATCACAGTTCCACCACATGTGAGCCGCTGTTCCTACTTCAGTTTTACACCTCCAACATTTGTTGGAGTTGACTCCTGCTATTTTGAATAGAATTGAGGGGACGTAGTACCATCTATGTAATAGTTTAAAAAACTGTTCATGTAAATTTATACAGTGCGTAGCTCTTCTAACATTAATCCAAGCAGAGTACCAAGCTTCTGCCGGATAGCAAATGGCTAATTCGGATTCCCATTTCATAATAGTGTTAGATTTCTCTTGAATAGATAACTGTTCTGATAATTTCCCAATTTTGGAGATTACATTTTTCTTATAATGACTTCCAATGAATCTATCAAGATTATTTGGTAAACTCCAAGTTTTAGACTTAATAAAACTTATAATTCTAAGATATGAATAGTATTCTTTGCTAGGTAGAGAAAATTTAGCCTGCAATGTTGAGAAGGAATTTGTCCCAAGTGGACATAAAAACTCTTTAATCCTGAAGTTTACAAAAACATTTAGTCCTTAAGAGGTTAAAGAAACAGTTATATACGAAAATAAGACTTTGTTTAAAAGTTTCTTCTTCTTTAACCCTTTCATGACACAGGGGGTTAACCCACTAGGTAACCAGATCTTTTTTGCCATTTTTTCATATCTTTGTTCAACCATTATTCCTCTTTTCCATGTTTAGTGCATCCACAAAAAATCTTTGTTGGTTTTTTTTTTGGGGGGGGGCATTCTCTGAGTACCACCTTTTTGTATTTAATTTATTATAAATAATATGTCAAAAACGTTAAACCTGTTTTTTTTAAAACAATAGGTCCCACTGATAAAAACCCTGATTTATGTTCAACAACATACACAGAGAAGAATAATATGTCTCCTTACATTGTACACTATTAAATTATACAATATCTATTTTCTGGTACTTTAAATTAGGGGCAAGGGGAAGGATATATATATATAGATATATATATATATATCTAGTGTA